>APFE031747806.1:0-38228 GCA_000404065.3 Pinus taeda
GACTTGCAATTTCTTTGCCAAGTTGACATTTATAAGATTTTGTTTGCAACTCGGATTGATAGACACAATGATTTTCTCCTTTTGAAGCAATCCATGCACCTGTAATAAGAATATACCAGTAGGAATTAATCCCTTATGTGTCTCATTCTCCTTTTTCCTAGCCCGAGACCATTTGTCTAAAAAGACTCATTCAAATTCTACATCTAAGAGTTTGGTCAACTGCTGGTGGTCAAGTGAGAACCACCATTCGGCAGCCTCATCTTTTAATTTAAGCCACACTGAAACCCTCCAAACTATCCCATAGTTGAGCTTTATTGTTTGTAGGAATTCTTCAATAGTCCGACCATCATCTTTTCCTGTAAAAATTTGCTTGCTAGAAGCCATGAGGGTTTGAAAAAATCCACTTACTTGGCTAAAATTTGAAAATGTCACAGTTTCGTCAATATTGCTCTGAATCTCTATTATAACCTGTTTTTGGAAATGGACCAACCATTCTGCATCTGCCCATGTGATAGAAATCCTGATTCAGACACTGGAATTTTCAGATCTGCGCTGCTACTCTCCCGCCGTCACCCAAAATTTCTGAAAAAGAGCTGATTTTAAATCAGCGATATCTCCCTCGGCCGAACTCCAATTCAACTGATTTTTTTTTGAATTTGGGTATTTTTCCACAAAGAATCCATATCTACAATTAGATTTTGTAGATCTTGCACCAGGACGTTTAGATCTGCGTCGCAAACTCGCTGCCCTGAAAAATTATCTGCAACCCCACTGATTTTTAAATCAACGATATCTCCTTCATCCGGATTCCGATTTGACCGTTTTTTTTTTTCTTCTTGAAATCGGCTATTTTTTCACAAAGAATACAGATCTGCAATTAGATTTTGTAGATCTTGAACCAAAACTTACAGATCTGATCTGCAAACTCGCCGCCCTTGAAACCCTGCAAAAATGAAAAAAAATTCTCCACTTTTGTGCCCAAGAAAGAGCTCTGATACCACTTGTTGTAGCTCTAATACCACTTGTTGTGGATCTAACCCAAGAATATTATAGATCTGATATGACAATAGAATATAATGCAAATAAACCCAGAAATGATATGAAATGATTCTCTTTATTGATCAAACCCTTATGGTAGGGAAACACCATGCATTCACTCCTTAAGGAAGGAGAACACTCCACAAGCCATATGCTTGTTCATACAAGACTACTTCTCTTCATATCTCTCCATGTGGAGTCTCTAGCCTCTATATAGGCCTCATACATACAATACCATGCATCATTACCATGGTTTCCTCATACCATCAACTAATACCATGGGCCCCTTACATTATTATTAACTACTTGTGGTCCCTTACATGACATGGGTTAACCACCTTATTTATTACTATGGCCCATCCCATTATTACATTATTACCTTGGGTACCTCCCTCGGTACCACATATTACCCCCCCTAGGTACATAACACTCTCTCCCATTGAAATCGTGATTATTTTAGGTACCTGATGTATAAGAAGAAGCTTTATAATATGGAGGATGGGGGGTTCCCCAAAATTGCTTTTACCTCTAGCCAAAACCCCCACCTTTGACTTAAGCAAGGATGACACAAGGATGTGCAGTCTTAACTCGACTATTGGGTGATAAAGGAGCATATCATCTTGGAGAATAAGAATAATATCAAAAATACTATTACTTCCAAATTTAAGGATAGATTGTGGGATCACAAGGAAGTAGAGGGGAAAAGGAAGCTAAGGTATTATAACAAGTTGATTAACCCTGCTCTTGCTAACCAGAATTATCTTTCTATCTTGACCGATGCTAAGAAGAAAATGGACATTGTGAATATAAGAACTAACTGTCATGAACTCTAAAGTGAAACCGAGCATTGGTCTATTCCCATAACACCTTGGCATGAGAGAACCTATCACCTTTGTGATACTAAGAGGGTTGAGGATGAAATGCACTTTCTCTTGCATTATTCAGCTCTTACTAACATCCATTAACATTTCCAAAACATTTGCCACACCACCAGCCTCCTTGACTTGCTGAGTCAGCATAAATATAGTGACCTAAGAATGCTCCTCTCCCTTTTTTTTTATCATAGAAATAAATATTAAAGAATCTCAATTAATCTCTTACTTTCTTAAGGTGTGGTCAGTAATCATCATCATCATCATCATCAATTTTATTTTACATTCCAATTATTTAATTTTTATTTGATATAATATATATATATATATATATAAGTGTGAGAAAGATTTTAGCAGCTAAAAAGAAAATTAAGATATTATAAGGAGGTCATCAACCCCACCGTGGAAGATCAAAATTATCTCTTTGTTTTAACTAGCTCAAAGAAGAAAATTAATATAGCCAAGATTAGAACGAACTCTCATGAGCTCCATAGTGAAACGGGTTGCTGGGCAGTTCCTAAAACACCATGGATAGAAAGGTTTTGCCATCTCTGTGAGAATACGAACACCGAGGATGAAAATCACTTCCTCCTAGAGTGCCTCGCGTACAACCGCATTAGATCTCAGTTTCAAAATCTTTGCTGCAACACTGACCTTCCTAGCCTTTTACGATGTCAAAATTACAGTGAGCTCGGGAGGCTTCTCTCCAAGCCTTTTGAGCATAGGAATAAAATCTTAAATCAAACTAAATAATTCATTTCTTTAGTTCTGATAGACCAAAGTTTGGTCTCAATAGACGTTAACCATCATCATCATCATATATATATATATATATAACTTTTAATTCTGAGTTAAAAACTTATGGAAAAAAACCAAATCTCAAATCTCAAATCTTCATTTTATCAGTGAAATCTTACTATGAGCTTAATTTTTTTCCAAAATTAATTCATGTCACTATAATGACATATATGAAGTCCAACCTTCACACTTTTATTTTTTTGGTTTTGTTTTAATACTTTTTCAATTTTATGTAGTAGAGTAGTAGTCTACTTGAGTCGAGATGCTCATTTTACAACCCAGTATGATGTGTAAGCATGTCCATCAGTCATCAAAGTTGAAATTTTGTTCATATAGACTAAAATAAAAAAATAAAAGATCTTTTATATATATATATATATAGACTTATGAAAAAATTTACACTTGAAGAAATCAAATCCCTCTTAACTCATGTTAAATCCATATTTAAAATAAATCTATACTGATTATAATAAATTTATCATCTTCAAAATTTCTATAAACACTTATTACACAATTTAAACTTACCCTTCTAAAAATTCAATAAAATATTAAAAAAAAAAACCATAACATAATTAAGTACGACCAGGGTAAGTGGACAAACGTTGGGAGTGATCGTTCTTCCCGCAACTCACATATATTTCTGAGACAAGTTTATCCATTGAGTGGAATGTCGCTTTTGGATGCCTAACTTTCATTATTAGTTGTCATTAAAGAAATTAAATAGTTTTATTGAGTAATGTTAAATCTATATTTAAAATAAATATAGATAGATTATAATAATTTTATATAAATAAATTATCATCTTCAAAATTTCTATAAACATTTATTACATAATTTAAACTTACCATCCTAAAAATATTCAATAAAATATTTAAAAAAAAAACCATGACATAATTAAGTACGACTGGGATAGGTGGACACACGTTGGCAGTGATAGTTCTTCCCGCAACTCACATATACTTCTGACACGAGTTTATCCCTTCAGCGGAATGTCGCTTTGGGATGCCTAACCTTCATTAGTAGTTGTCATTCGAGTCCTATGTAAGTCGATGAGGCGTTAGGCTTGGCCAAGTATATCACTTCAGCGGAATCTCGTTTTCACATGTTCGACATTTATTGCTAGTTGTCATCCATTGCTCTACTGTCTTCGGCGATAATGAGGGGATGAGGAGTTTGGTTTGGCCAACCATGTTTCATTTATTCCGTATCATATATAGAGGGTTTGGAAAACAAATGTTTTATATGATCCTTAGCTATATTATAATCCCAAATCATTAGTATATTGTAATGGTAAATGTTTTCTTTTATTTGAAATGACATGTTCGCATCAAAATCAAAATGATATCGTATGTCCACTATGTTAAATTAAACAGTTAAATCCGTAGAAAAAGGAATCACTTATCCAATAAATAAAAGATCTCATATATATTAATTTGACATTGGTTGTGATCTTAGATTATTTTATTGAGGTAAAAGTTAATGCGTTTGCTTCCCGTGGACTGCAAATATTAACGTATTAAGCCAAATTCCAAATACATTGATTCTGGTATCTCTTTTGACACTCCTGATCATACCAGAGATTAGCTTTATACACTCAATAAACTTAACAACTCTGTCTACCTCGGTACCTGGATCTCCGGACGACCGTATAATTTATCATCTAATATTATGGATGATAATCTGAACTTGTGGAGGACTATTTAGTAGATGGAAACTTTTCACGTTTTGGAAATTTCTAAAACTGTAATCGCTGGGACTGCAGGCAGATTCTCCGACTAAGACCTAATCTCATTATGCTATAAAACCTCTACTAGTCTGTTGTAATTTTAGCTTTTTATCTTCAACTGTAGAATTTGCACCAGAAAACGAGAATAGAGAACTTTATTAGCACGCAGCATGCCCTGGATGCATCGAGGTAAGGTGTCCAGTGTTCCCAATTTATTGGAGAAAACGCCCTTCACTAGACCCCGTTAGTTAGACCCAGTGTTTCCAATTTGTTGGAGAATACGCCCTTGACCCCGTTAGTTAGACCGGTCTAGACGTTGAATTATCTTTATTTTTTATTTTAAGTTTCTGCGATTCATTTGGTTTTTGAGATTCTTTTAAGGGTTATTGGGTAGAAATTTCTAACTAACTAATCTTTGTTTTAAGGTTGAACCAAATTAGCTCGTTTACACCAAATAACTAATTATGTAATTGATTAATTTGAAAAATAATCTCAAACAGTTCAATTATTTGAATGAGATCTTGAGAAAAGCATATGGTTTGATTAATTTAAAAAACAATATCAAAAGGTTGAATTATTTGAATGAGCTTTTGAGATGAGCGTGTGGTTTTTTAGCAGAAGGCCTTCTTATTTTACAACCGAGTATGAGGAGACCATTTTAAATACCGATCTAATCCAATTTCTTCAAGTGTAAATTTTTTTATGAGCAAACATTATTTCAATGTTTTGTATAGTTATTTATTTTATGTTTTTAGATTTTTTAAAATTTTTATTTTGGCATATATGAACCAATTTCAACTTTGATGATGACGGACATCATTACACATCATATTGGGATGTAAAATGAGTGGGCTCAAAAATAAAAATTATGTTATAAATAGAAAAATAATGTCTCCTATAATAAAAAAAAATGAATGGAATTAAAAATATGTATGAGTAAGATGTTTAAATCTTATACTTTTCAAAACTATTTTAACAAGAGATTTCAATAAACTATTTGAAGATCTATGTTAACTAATCTATGTAGATATCAACTTCAGATATATATATATATATATATATATATATATATATATTATATATATATATATATTATATATATATATATATATATCTTTTAATTTTTGAGAATTCAAACTTTTGTGATTCATAATTGTTGGTCTCCTTGGGAATAATCACATAAAAAATTTAGTGTGACAACTTTTCCAACCCTCTACTAGGCTTCATCATAAGGACAGGTATGGAGGAAGACTTGATCTAACATGAGAAATAAATAGTGTTAAGATGCTCTAGATAGTTCCAACACTATTTATTTCTCATGTTAGATCAGGTCCTCCATACCTATCCTTATGATGAACCTCAGTAGAGGATTTGAAACGTTGACACACGAAAAAAAAAATTTGTGATTATTCTGAAAGAGCTTTTACCAAATATTTTAGTGTTGTATATAAAAAAATATTCAATTTAGGTTATCAATAAATGTTCCAATAAGAATTAATATACTTAAAATTTTATTAACAATAAAAGCCCAATTTAATTTGCCTCATAAACTGCCTTGATGTACATGTGATGTACAATATTTTAATGTCTTATATCATTTAAAAAAAATTATGTATATATCATGAAAAAAATAAGTTTTTATGGTTAATACCTATAGAAAGAAAGAAAGAAATAAATTATTTTAATGTCCACGAGGCTAAAGATAGCCTATGGGACAGATTGCTTCTTCCCCTGCTTGATGTATTGGGCCCTTTTTTTGTGAATCTTTACAATAAGTGCTCCCAGCTTCTCAACAAATCCCTCGCTAAATAGATTATCCCAAGAGCTAGCTGCCAACATATCTACATAACTTTCCCTGATGTCTTTGAAGGCCTCACATTCTAAAATGAAATGGTTTTTTGTTTCCACCTTTCCAGAAGAACAAAAAATGCATATCCTTTCCTCCCACACTTCTTTTGGCCTTTTCCAGCGTCCTGTTTCACAATGGAGTTGATGAGAATTAGCCCTTAATTGAACAATAAGAATTTTGGCTCTCCAAGAGATATAGGCATCCGTGCATGTTTTTCGTTGATGACTATGAGTGGGATTAAACACTTCAATTGTTGGAAATAATACTGAGAAGAGGGGTGAATCAGTGTTATCATATCAAGAATTTTTCTTTTTCGTAATCAGATTTATATGGAACTAGCGTGTATGCGCAACTCTCTTTTAAGGCAACCAACATTTATGCAATAAACTTATGATTTAGTTAATTCATCATATGTTGATCTTTAATCAGTGCATCAGTACTTCGTCAATCATTAAACAGTAATCATGTGTAGTATAAACATAATAAACCATTACACAAAAGCAACACACATGAACACCAAGATTTAAGGTGGAAACCCAATGTGGGTGAAAACCACCTGTTGTTGTCATCTCTGACTTCTTTTAATAATAAGAAAATATGTTTACAATCTTGCATTGGTGTAGACTCATATTAGTATGTAGACTTCTACCTGCAGAAGATTAAAACCTTCTTTCGTTCTCCAGCTTCTACTGGAAGGGAGCTACAACCCCCTAGCTCTTATACTAGCCAATATGTTTACTAATACGTAGGTGCCAGCCTACAGAAAACTCCACTCTTCCACCAGGAACCACGTTTCATGAAATTTTAGATTGGATGCTCCTGGAACATATGAAGACATATGAAGACCTTGACTCATCAATAACCCATCAGAAATTTAGAAACTCAAATTTCATCAACCAACATGCAGTTAATTTGAAACAATCAGATCATTGTCATCAGAACGCTGTGTTAAACCCAGAAACCTGTATCAAAATTCAGAACCAACTGAACCCTCAAAAATTCATGTGTCAGATTGTATACGCTACTTTAATGAAAAAAACTTGCATGTATACACTACTTCCTTTAGCCCAACCGTGTATACCTCTAAAGATTCTGAATCATAAAATCTCTGAATCATAAACTGTACCAACTAGCGGTGTACTGAACATCTACTGTCAACTTACATAACTTTACACAGGTAGACAACAGAAAACACTACTTCTCACTTATACAATCAATCAAATGTCAACCTCCTTATGCATTCAGATTTACATTCAAATCTAAGAAGACTTCATTGAAAGACAACAGTAAAATAGCAGCAGCAATAAATCAATAATACTGATCTGATAGACCAGTTATCTCTGAACATCAAGCCTTTCTTTTGTTTACACTACTTGAAAGAACAGAATCTGCGTGTATACGCTCTTTTACGGAGATCTACAAATATTGACTCAGAACTTTGCTGCAATTCCAGACTTCAGACAAACCTAGATCATGATATATAACGAATAAAACAAAGACAAAACATCAGATCTAGCCTCAACCAATATCACATCATTCAAGAATAAGTTGTTTCAGGTCTTATGATCATGATCTAATATTGAACTCAAGGTGCACATAAATATTTCAAATCTAGTCCCAAACATAACCCTACAACATAAAATATCCTTCAGATAGAAGTATTCGTTAGAATCTCATTCACTTGCACACCTGGCCTTATGATCATCTCTTCTTTATATAGTTTTTGGCCTTTCTCAATACCATGGACCGAATCCACTTAGAACCAATACCTTGGATCAAATACCACAGACCAAATATCTTGGACTAAATACCTAGGGTCAATATCATGGTCCAAAGATATCTTGGACCAAATACCTCAGACCAAAACCATGGTTTCCAACATGTATGTGCTTTGCCTTCTGTGGGAGTGCGTGTGTACATTATATGCTATTTTTGTTCTAAGTACCTGTGTGTATACGCTGCTTGGACTAAGTGAACCTGCGTGTATCTCTTAAATTGCTCTTACATCATCTTCTTCCTTCAACTTCTTTATTCTAATCAATATACCTTAGTTCCATCTTCTTGATCCTCTATACCACTGCCTTATTGCCTCTGAATATTCTTGTTAGCCTCTTATCAAAACTTAGTTGACCTATGGAGTTTCCATCAAGGACAATACTTGTATCATAATGCCAACAATCTCCCCCTTTGGACTTGATGGAAACCATGATGGTGTTGACTACTGCATAGTCAGAGATGCCATACAACACCAAAATACCAAAATACTCTCTCCCTTTGGCATCAAGGGAAAAGGGCAGACCACTCTACTCTCCTCCTTTGCATGATGCTATCCATACTCCCCCTGAGTACATGTCGAGTCTGCAGAGAGATAATTCAATAATAACATGACACTATAACTCAACAAAGTGAGTATGGCCTCCCTATGACTACGAAATCATACATACGTCAATCAGCCAACCAAGTGGGGATACACCATTTTGACTCATCTACCCATCCAAGTGGGGATATACCAAAATTTATACATGACAGAAATACAACAATTATTACATCATTTATCCCAAGGATATTGGGGAACTAAAATACATCATATGACCAATAGAACTCATTGAAATATAGACCATGACAGAAGAATTTATATCACACTAATGGCTAATTTAACTAAGAAATAGCTTAGTTCAACAACCATAATGCCAACAATGTGGAATGTGAACGTTCCCCATGAACTTGTGCTACCATTGTTTTTTTTTGTTAGAAAAACATATACACGCTTTCAGACAAGGCAACCCATGTGTACCTGCACATATACTTCATGAAACCAGCGTGTAGTAAACTTCCTCTGAAAAACTGGATTTAACAGCAGGATGATGCAGCAACAACTCCCAACGTTTGTCTCATATATTCAAATGTTTCTCTGGGCAGTGGTTTAGTGAATATATCAGCAACCTGTTCTTTGGAGGGGACATACTCCAATTTGACCTTTTGTTCAAGCACTTGTTCTCGTAGAAAATGGTACTTGATGGGTATGTGCTTGGTCTTGGAGTGCATGACCAGATTCTTTGAAATACTTATGGCACTTGTATTATCACATAGAATGGAGATGGGTTGAGTACATGTGATCTAAATGTCTTGCAAAGTTTGCATCATCCAAAGTAGTTATGTGCAACAAGATGCAACAGCCACATATTCTGCTTCAGCTGTAGATAAAGCAATTGAACTTTGTTTCTTGCTGAACCAAGCCACTAACCTGGAACCCATATAGAATGCACCACCACTAGTGCTTTTTCTATCATCGACACTTCCTGCCCAATTTGCATATGTATATGCATGAAGAGTAAGATCTGCATCTCTAGGATACCATAGTCCAAAGTCATGAGTTCCTTGAAGATATTTGAAAATTATTTTGGCTGCCTAAAGGTGTGATTACTTTGGATTTGCTTGGAATCTTCCAACTATTCCTACTGCATGCATGATGTCAGGTCAAGTACCTGTTAGATAAAGTAGAGTGTCAGTCATGGATCTGTAAGTTGGTTGATGTATTGCTTCTGATTCATTATTTGCGCTGAGACTACATCTGGTTACCATTGGAGTACATACAGGTTTAGAATCTTCCATTCTGTACTTTTTCAAGATCTACTTGAGATATTTGGTTTGTGAAAGAAAAATACCATATTTAGTTTGTTGAACTTGTAGACCAAGAAAATAGGCAAGTTCACCAAGCAAGGACATTTCAAATTCTTGCTGCATTATTGAAGAAAAATTTTGACTCATGGATTCCACATTGCTACCAAAAATGATATCATCAACATAAAAAAAAAAAAAAATTAGCAATTTATCATTTTCAATCTTTGTATATAAATTGCTATCTGCAGAACCTTTTCTAAAACCTTGTTGGTGTAGATATTTGTCACAGTGGTAATACCAAGCCTTTGGAGCCTGTTTCAGACCATAGAGAGCCTTTTTGAGTCTGCATACAATTTTCGCATCATTTCCAATAATGAATCCTTCTGGTTGTTCAATATAAACTGCTTCCTCTAAATCTCCATTAAGGAAGGCTAATTTTACATCCATTTGGGATGCTTTGAATTTCCGAAAACTGGAAAGAGCAAGAAACATTCTTATGGCTTCAAGTATGGCAACAGGTGCAAAATTTTCTTCAAAATCTATACCTTATTGTTGAGCATACCCTTTACAAATAAGTCTGACCTTGTTTCTAATGACTTCTCCATTTTCATTCAGCTTGTTCTTGAATATCCATTTAGTTCCTATAATATTTTTATCATGAGGTCTAGGAACTAATTCCCAAGTGTCATTCTTTTCAATTTGCTCAAGTTCTTCATCCATGGCCTTGAATCAACATTCATCTTTGCATGCTTCATTACATTTTGAGGTTCAGTGGAGGATAGTAATGCTAGATAGCTTGAGGTCCCTGTAATAGTTCTTCTTGTCTGTACACTAGCCTCCCTCTCTCCTAAAATTTGAGTTTCTAGATGATTTTTCTTAACATACTTAGACGGAGTCTTTTCTTCTACCATTATATCTTCTTCTGCTGCTTCATTGGTTTCTTCTTCAATATAATTTTGATTTGATGTGGGAAATTAATCCCCATGTTCCTCATTGTCATAATCTTCCGTTGATTTTATTTGTTTTGGATTTTTGCATGCTTCATCAACTACAACATCAATGCTTTCAACAATTTTCCCAAATGTTTTATTATAACATTTATATCCTTTACTTCTGGAAGAATAACCAAGAAGAATACCTTAATCTTCTCTGGGTTTAAACTTACCAAGTTTTTCATCAGTCCTTTTGATAAAACATTTGCTTCCAAAAAATTTAAAGTATTTTACAGTAGGAGTCTTACCATACCAAACTTCATGTGGTGTTTGAGTGCTATTTACCTTAACATTTTCTTTGTTGAGAATAGTCACAACAGCGAATGCAGCTTTACCCCGGAAGGTTGTAGGAGTTCCAGATTCATCTAGCATGGCTCGAGCCATTTGTTGAACTGTTTCGTTCATCCTTTCTACTACACCATTTTGCTGAGGTGTTATTACAATGGAGAATTCCATTTTTATTCCATGTTGTTCACAAAAGTCAAAGAATTCATCGGATATAAATTCCCCTCCTCAATCAGATCTGAGGCATTGGATTTTTCGATCTGATTCATTTTGAACGAAAGCTTTGAAGGCTTGGAACTTTTCAAATGCTTCATATTTATGCTTTAGAAGACCTATCCAACACATTCTAGAAAAATCATCAATGAACAAAATAAAGTATTCTTCTCCATGAGGTGACTTTTTCCTTGTTGGTCCACATAAATCAGTATGGATAAGTTCAAGAGGCTTACTAGCTGACCCTTCTTTTTCCATGAAGTGAACTCTATTTTGCTTACCAATTTTACATGGTTCGCATATTGTATTTTCTAGGATGCTGATATCTGGAAGATCAAAAACAACCTTAAGTCTACATGCTTTTCTTATTTAAGAAAAGCTTAGATGTCCCAATCTTCTATGCCACACCCAGTTTTCGTCATTTTTGCTTAGATAACATTGTTTTTGTTCTCCTTTGAGTATGTATAAGTTGTTTGGAGTTCTTGTACATTTGATCATGGTCTCTTCTATATCAAGCTCATGAACAACACATCCATTTGATTGAAACACCACTTCATTTCCTTGATCACACATTTGACTGACACTTAACAGGTTATGCTTTAAACCATCTACATACATAACATTTCCATCTTTAACCTTTTCTTTCAAGAAAATAGAACTTTTACCTTTTATGACAGCTAGAGTGTCATTTCCAAATGAGACATTCTTTTCCTTTTCTAAGGCATTATATGAGTGAATTTTCTCTTTGTCACCTGTCATATGTTTGGAGCATCCACTGTCAATGTACCACTGATTTTCTTGTCCTTCTGCATACAAGGCTATACCACATATTTCTGTTTGAGATTCTTTCCTTCTCCATATATTGGGATTTAATGGTGTTTGCTGCTTTTGAGGTGTTTCCCAAAATTTACTCCTGCATTCAGATTCTTCATGGCCAAAGTTGCTACAAATT
Organism: Pinus taeda; assembly: GCA_000404065.3. Taxonomy (NCBI): domain Eukaryota; kingdom Viridiplantae; phylum Streptophyta; class Pinopsida; order Pinales; family Pinaceae; genus Pinus; species Pinus taeda. The sequence goes on from APFE031747806.1 coordinate 12,347, forward strand.
GAGAATTCTATTTCATTTTCAAGAGGAGAAAAGTTATTATAAGCACCTCTCTTGATCCCTATTACATTCCTTTGATTTCGCGCTTCTCTAGTCATGATGGTTTTGTAAGCAATGCATTGAGCATCTTTATGCCCAAAATTATGACATGAAAAACATTGCCCATTAAAGACGTTTCTGCTACTATCGAATCTATTTACCTATTGATTGTAGTTTCTATTGATATTCATCTTTGGATCAAAATGAGTATGATTTGCCTGAGGCCAGTTGTGGCTTCTATTGATATTCATCCTTGGAGCAAATTGAGTATGATTTACTTGGAGATCAACTTTATGCCTTTGTTGATGATTGTCATACTGTTCACTGGTCTTTGCTGCATCAAGATAGATTTGGTGGAGGTTGACGACTTCTCTGATTGAGACGCTTCTTCAATATATCCGAGATCTGTCTTTATTAGAGGAGAACATTTAAATTTGATAATTTCATTTAAATTTTCTGATCCTTTAACAAATCTAAGATTGAGAGATTTTATTTTCTCAAGATCTTTTCTTAGACCCACAATTTCACATTCTAGTTTTTCATTGTGTTTTTCTTTTTTAGCAAGTTGGTATGTCAAGGTATCTATGATCATATCATTTTCTTCTAAAAAGATATTGAGTTTAGAGATTTCTTCATGAAAGTTTTCTTCTTCTAAAGCATCCCAAAAATCATTGTTGTCATAAGCCATGAGAAGTCTATAATCATCACTATTAGATAAACCATCACTATCCTCTTCTAAACTATCCCAAAAATCATCGCTATCATAACCCATGAGAAGTCTGTAATATTGACCAATTTCATCTTCATCACTATTAAATAAACCATCTCTATCTTCATGAGTATAGTAACTCCTTCTATTCACAACTTGTTTCCTATTCCCTTTTGCATATTCCTTTCCTTTTCCATATTTATCTTTATGAGGACATCTGGAAGCATAATGACCTACTCTACCAAAAGCAAAGCATTTGAATGTAAGCTTACCTCTGAACCTTCCAGAACCCCGTTGAAGCTTCTTGACAAAATTTACCTCATCTTCTTCTTCTTAAATGTGTCCTGATTCATTATGTTCTTCCTTTTCTTTTCCTTTTGCTGAAGCTTTAAATGTGGCTTCTCTCATATCTGATGGACCTCCTTTTCTCATCTCAAAAGTAGTTAGGATTCCGTGAAACTGTGTCATAGTGATATTCTGCAGATCCTGTTTTTCTTCTATGGCAGACACTTTTGATTCAAATTTAGCAGACAAGGATCTCAAAATTTTCTCAACTAAGGTAAATTCCTTTTTCCTTCACTGAGATTCTTCATACAATTAACAACTTCATCTATACGTAAGAAGTAACTATCTATACTCTCATCACTATGCATCTTAAGAGTTTCATACTGAATTCTAAAAGTTTGAAGCTTAGCACGTTTTACCTGAGAGTCTCCTTCATAGCTCTGAACGATTTTGTCCCATATCTCCTTGGCTTATTTGAGCTGCATGACTTTGACAAAATCTAATTGTGACAAACTTCCCAATAAAGTATTGACAGCTTTGGCATTGGTTTCATGTTGTTTTTTACCTGTCGTGTCTGTAGGAATTGCTATTGGAAATTTATATCCTCCTTCCACAATTTTCCAGACATCTGTTCCAAGAGATTGTAGATAGGTTGTGGTTCTTATTTTCAATAAACAAAGTTGCTCCCATCGAATATTGGCATTCTAATGGATCCTATGCTTTCGTGATTATTTAGCTTGATGGATCTTCCTTTAAGCGATCAAGCTTCTTCTAATACCAATTTTTGGAAATAATACTGAGAGGGGGGTGAATCAGTATTATTAGATCAAGAATTTTTCTTTTTCATAATCATATTTATATACACTACTTCAGAGAGGGGAACTAGAGTGTACACGCAACTATCTTTAAGGCAACCAATGTTTATGCAGTAAACTTATGATTCAGCTAATTCATCATATGTTGATCTTTAATCAGTGCATCTGTACTTCATCAATCATTAAATAGGAACCATGTGAAATATAAACATAATAAACCATTACACATAAGCAACACACATGAACACCAAGATTTAAGGTGGAAACCCAGTGTGGGTGAAAACCACCTACTGTTGTTGTCTCTGTCTTCTTTTAATAATAAGAAAATAAGTTTACAATCTTGTACTGGTGCAGACTCATACCAATGCACAGGCTTCTACCTACAGAAGGTTACAACCCTCTCTTGTTCTCCAGCTTCTACTAGAAGGGAGCTACAACACCCTAACTCTTGTACTAGCCAATATGTTTACTAGTACGTAGGTGCCTGCCTATAGAAAACTCCACTCTTCCACCAGGGACCATGTTTCATGAATTTTTAGACTGGATTCTTCTGGCACATATCAAGACATATGAAGACCTTGACTCATCAATAACCCATCAGAAATTTAGAAACTCAAACTTCATCAACCAACATGCAATTAATCTGAAACAATCAGATCGTTGTCATCAGAACATTGTGCTAAACCCAAAAACCTGTATCAACATTCAGAACCAACTGAAACCTAAAAAATTCATGTGTCACACTGTATACGCTACTTCAATGAAGAAAACCTGCATGTATACACTACTTCCTTCAGCCCAACATGCGTATACCTCTAAAGATTATGAATCATAAAATCTCTGAATCACAAACTGTACCAACCAGGAGTGTAGTGAACATCTATTGTCCACTTATAGAAATTTACACAGGTAGGCAACATAAAACACTTCTTCTCACCTATACAATCAATCAAATATCAACCTCCTTATGCATTTAGATTTACATTCAAATCTAAGAAGAATTCATTAAGAGACAACAGTAAAATAGCAACAACAATAAATCAGCAATAATGATCTGATAGATTAGTTATCTCTAAACATCAAGCCTTTCTTTTGTATACGCTATTTGAAAGAACATGACTTGTGTGTATACGCTCTTTTTCCGAGATGAACCTGCGTACAGATCTACAAATATTGACTCAGAACTTTGCTACAATTCCATACTTCAGATAAACCCAGATCATGATAGACAACGAATAAAACAGACGAAAACATCAGATTTAGCCTCAACCAATATCAGATAATTCAAGAATAAGTCATTTCAAGTCTCATGATCCTGATCAAATATTGAACTTAAGGTGAACATAAATATTTCAAATCTAGTCCCAAACATAACCCTGCAACATAAAATATACTTCAGATAGAAGTATTCCTTAGAATCTTATTCACCTGCACACCTAGCCTTATGATCCTCTCTTCATTATATAGTTTTTGGCCTTTCTCAATACCATGGACCAAATCCACTTAGGACCAATACATTGGATCAAATACCACGGACCGAATACCTCAGACTAAATACTTTGACTAAGTCAACATGCGTGTATCTCTTAAACTGCTCTTACATCATATTATTCCTTCAACTTCTTTATTTTGATCTATAGTGGTGAGCTCCAGTATTGCAGCAATAATGTTGCAACTCCTGGGGCTTCCTTCTTTACTTTTATCAACCCAGTAGTTCGTAACAAACTTGGAAGTGATGGTGTTGTATGCATAAGTACTAGCTCTTATTGCAAGCTATCACTTGATCAGCTGGCACAAGTTCGCTAGGAGCTTAAGCCAACTTCTATGAGTTCTCAAAAGAATCTTTAATTGTGATGAAAGGAAACTACCTCTACAGGGGCTATTCTACTTGCAAAAAGAGAAGGAAAACTGAAATGAACTGCAAACCCTAGTTTACCCACTAACTCTACTTTTGCAAAAAGAGTTGGAAACTACTGAAATGGGTGCCATTAACTATTGAAAAGGTATACATTTATTCAGGCTACTTCTGAAGAGAAATGAGAAGAAAACATCTTTTTATACTTTTGAGTATTTTTATGTGTAATTATTATGCTTATGATTTGACTGGTTGTGACTGTGCAGAGATTTGGTGGCAAACGAAGATGGAGTTGGATTTTGTCGATGGTGAGGAAGGTGTGGAGGGGTCCTAAGAAGTCCCTAGTACCCTTCTGAATACTTCCATTATGATCAGACTTGGAAAAATCATTCACAGGAACTTATACAGGAGGCTGTAGGGGATTTACAGGAGGTTCTACAGGAGGAGGCCGAAAGTGGTTTTTGGAGGTTTGAGGGTGGAAAAAATATGGGAAAGGAGAAATCAAGGTTGGATGAAGGTGTTGAGGGGTCTATAACTTGTCAAGGAGGATCATGGACAAAGGAGATGGTTAGATTTGTTCAAATGGTGAGAAAACAACTTTATGGAAAAAAACGTAGAAATTTGGGCAGATTGGCGAAATGTGGTGGATGAGCTGGGGGATCTATGAGAGGTGAGATGGTACTGACTGTTTTATGGAGGAATGATGAGCTGGAATGTTCTACAAGAGAGTTGCACACTTCTCAAAACTGACCAAAGCATGAACCGAAAAAAAAGAGTTTTGTCTATTTTAACCTAAATTATGACCTAAAACAAGAAAAATGTTGAACAGTACTTTATGAACAGAAAAGCATGCGAGATAAATATGGTAAAAGGGCATACAATTATCTAGCAATTAAATCTGAACCAATCTCAACTTTTCCAAATCAAAGTATCACACTAGCAATTGCATGAAAGAGAAAAAACTATGTTTTTGGTGGCAGCAGTAGTGCCTTGACCTCAGATCATGGTCCCAAGGAGAGAGAAAGGAGATCAAGACCTGCTGGTAGGATTTTTGGATCTTTTTCTATCACTGCAGCAACTTGAAGCAAAAACAACTATTCTAACCATCAAAAGCAACCTAATCTAATGAAGTAAAATGAGTATATGCAGCAGAAATTAAGTCATGAATGGAAACAAAAACATATAGGTACACAAAGGAAGTGTTGGGCAACTTGGGTTGGGCCCTAACCTAAGAGATTCAACCCTCTGGAAAAAAATCAGTGTTGGCTCAAAACTTCATTCATCTTCATTATAAAAAATAACAGTTACATCACATAAAAACTATCTCAAAAAGAGCTTGAAAATGAGATGAGTACGATGTTGCACCAAAGTGCGAAAATAGACTAAGAAATAGCTATAATCCAACTAACAAAACTAAGGCCCTAAGCCCCCCTATTTATACAAATGGAGTCTCCAACATCTCTCCTAAAATCAAGGAGCTCAACTTCCCAAAACTGTAGATAAACAACAGTCCTTCTTTGCTTGCTCGGCTGCCCCTTGGATGCACTAATGTGGTTGCTTGTGCTCCGAGTTTCTCACAGAGAATTCAAGGTAAGGGTTTATAAATGAAGGGGACACCCTCCTAAAAATCATCTCCCTTGTTCTTCCTCAAATTTGGCTGCCAAATGCTCATTAAAACATTGATTTTGTCTCAAAATTGACCAAAAATCTGCATAAAGCACACATTAGACTTTTTGGCATAATGCTTAACCCAATTCACTCTATTAGCATAAATATAATAAAAAACATGCAATAAAATAATGAGACTGGTGGATTAAGTCGAAATAAGAGGCAAAATGAGCACATATAATTACCCATTTCTGGGGCTCATCATATAGACCTTAGTTCCATCTTCCTGATCCTCTGTACCACTACCCTATTGCCTCTGAATATTCTTGTTAGCCTCTTATCACAACTAAGTCGACTTGTAGACTTTCCATCAAGGACAATACTTGTATCATAATGCCAACATCAATATAGTACTTTTTCTTTCTTCCTAGCTCCTTATCCCAGGTACGCTTGTGGAATTTATCCATAACAAAATATTTTATCTCTTTGTTGTTTATAGGACACGTGTTCAAGCAAATACCCCATTTACTAAACCATTTGTTATTTTGCTGCATCAAATTTTATTATTTATATTATATTTATATTTATATTTTATTTTTTATTTTTTATTTTTTTCACAATCTATCATTAAAGACAACCTTAGGCCATCTACCCTCTTCCATTTGCTCAAATTTTTTAAATACCTTCTGACCTGCACCATATCAATTACTTCAATAGGAGCAACCCCTATTTCACTTAACAAGATAGCATAATGAACTGCACTTTTAATCTTGAATTTGTTTGTAATAAAACGCTTCTGAATTTTCTCAATTTGTCTCGATTGCATGTCGGATGTACTACTGACTCATAGTTCATAACCATAGAGAATCATCGGATCACTAGAAGCCCAAAAATAATTTGAGTGGTTTTCCAGTCCCATAACTCTGCCTCTATACACCTATTTTGAAAAGCATAAAATGCTTTCCAACCCCCCAAAGTTCTTTTCTTTCTACAACCATCCCAACTTAGATTTTTGTTGAAGTCAATTCTGAGGTATTTGTAATCCGCAACTTCTTCCAAAATGTTGCCTTCAAAGTTGAACTTATGCTGGTTATGCTTTCTTTTTTAGAGAAAATCATTACTTTCATTTTTTTTTATATTGATTTTCATCCCCACACGTCTACACAAATGCTCAAGTGATAGTAAGTGCTCTTGCAAAGCAAGAGTCAATTTAGCAATTAGAATAAGGTCATCTGCATACAAAAGAAACATTATAACAAACTTGCCCAAACAAATACCATCACCCCCTTTCAAATTTAACCACTCCTCAAGCTGGTCGATATATAAACCAAAAAGGGTATGATATAGTGGGCAACCTTTCTTTACTCCTATATCGCTTCTAAAACATTCAGAAATGTGCGTTGAAGTTCTAATTTGAATTTCACTTCTTCATACAACCTATGCACCACTGCTCTCAAATGTTTAGGAACCTCAAGTTCCTCCATTTTGTGTCAAAGCTTATCCCTAGGAATTATGTCAAATGCTTTTCTGAAATCAACAAAGAAATCAAATACTTCCTCCTATTCCTCCCAAATTTTTTCAATGATGAGCCTTAAAGTTATACAATGATCAATTATGGAATGTTTGCATCTAAAACCTACTTTCCTTAAGCACGTTTATTTCTTTCTTCTGCCCACTTACTGATTTTATTTTGTATCATGCTTCCAAATAGATTTGAAAACAAAGGGTTTGTCATGATGGTCCTATAATTGGAGGGATTATTGATGTCACCACTATTGAAAAGAGGTATTTCCATACAATTTGTCCATTATGTGGAAAGCCCCTGTTGTATGATGTTGAAATTTTTTGTAATGTGAGGTGCAAGGATATTTGAGCCCCACTTTAGATATTTTGCTTGGAGATCAGCTAAGTCTTTTTATTTTCCAACACTCAACTTATTGATACCCATCTCTACCTGTTGCATCAAGAAGAGTGCAGTATTAGTGTTGGCCAAGGGGGGAGGGTCAACCTTGGGATCTTGCACATAGAGTTGTCTTGCATAGTCAAACCATTTAGAAGCTATAATACTATTTCCAGTTTGTATCTTTCTCAGTTGGAGCTCCTTCCAACATTATTTGGGATTATTTTTCCCAAGGAAGATTAGTTATTCCCTCATTGAAACCATGAAATCGACCTTTTTCTTTCTTAATAACTGCTTGTAAGCTTTGAGCTTTATGTTATCTTTGGCTTACTCTTTCAAGATTATCCTTGAATTTTTGCATTCCTCGTCAAACCAAGCATTAATTAGAAAGAAATTTGTTTCAGACTTCTTTCTCTTTTGCACTTTGCAAGTGCGCATTGAATTAAATGTTATGAAGGTCGTGAATTGTGATTTTCTCCTTCTCAAAGAGCCTCCCTAGCGTCATTCTGAAGGTATTACAATTTTATGGAGTCAAAAGAATTCTTCTCTGTGGGATATTTAGTTAGACATGCTGAATTTTATACTCTAATTGTTTCTTTCCACTCCAAGAGAAGCTTAAATAAATTGGCTTGTGATTTGATTTTAAGTCCCACAACTGATCTCCAATCAAAACTTCTTACATTTTCTCACACAAACCATGGGAGAAAATTACATAATCTACTACACTTGCTCCATTATAAGTATTGCAAGTGAAATTACTGTACTTTTCCCATCTAGTCAAGCGATTACAAATGACAAAATCAAAGGCCCCACATAGAGTAAGAAATTATTGACCAAGGAGACTGTAGCCCTTGTCCTACGAAATTATTTCCCACTGATGGTTACTCTTTTCTGTAAACCAAATAGGGTTGTAATTTTCTTTACAGCAAAGAATGCTAGTTTGCTCACTTGCATTCCTATCATTGAAATCACCCACTATAAGGACTTCACCTAGCTGAGAATATGTTGCAATATCTGCTTTTAAGGATGCAAATGTATCTTTGTAGTCAAGCCCTCTACCTTTGTAGATTTTTGAAACTTGCAGTGCAAAATAGCACACGACAATTCTGATGTGGTTTCCATTTTCTGATATTTTAAACCAAATGAATTGCTTATTTGAGTCTTCTTTTTCTAACTGAATGAGATGACCTTCTTTCTCCCTCACTAAAATGATGATAACCTCGTGCCCTTTTTCATTCCCTGTTGCCTTGTTCCACACTTCCATCTTCCAGTATCCTTAAAATAGAGGTGTCTTGCACCCTTCATGCTCATGTGTTTCTATGAGGCAAATTATGTCTCTCTCTTCCGTAATAGGCCCTAGCCCAGGTCCTCGTCTCCATGGGTAACCTCTGCAATTCCAACAAACTAATCTTGAGGAAACATGGGTATGAATTGATTGCTATTTATTTTGACATGCAAGACTCACATTTAAGTCTTTGTCCTTGCTTTCCCATACTGACCTTGCTTCCTGATTTCCCATTGAATATTTTGTTGCCTCTTCTTTCTTACCATCTTACTGCTCTTTTTTGGAAGGAGGTCCAAATCTTGTTATCACAAATTTTCCTTTACAAATATATGCTCTCTTGCCTTCATCTCTTGCTGCCCTAACCTTTAACATTTCCTCCCTCCTTTCATCTTGTTGTCTTATAGATAAATATTCTTCTAGGAAAAAGTGAGAACCCCTCAAGAGATGCTTCTTGCTTAGAATGATATATTTATCATGCAAGCTAAGCATGATAAATTTTATGGGCCTAGCTCTCTCACCTTTAAACTTACCCACCCTCCATGGTTGGCATGTTTGTCCTTGCCATAGCAACTTGTCATTCAAGAAGTCTCTTGCAAGGTCAAAAGTACATTCATTTTTCCCATAGTCTTTCATCCCTTTAATAATTATGTTTGCTGCTCTATTTTATCTTTCCTTGCCTTTTTTGTCTTGCATGTTGTCAACCTGAATGTTTGTTTCTCCTTCCTTATTAGCAGAATTGTTAATAACTTGAGCCCAAGTTTTGGAAACTTTGGTGGAATCTCCTTTCCTTTCTTCTCTTGCTTTCTCTTCATGGTTGTCTATTTGGGAAATCATTTTCCCTTTATCCCAAGATGATTTCACATTCACCACCTCTGTACTTTCCACTATAGATTTCTTTATGTTTTTCACATCTGCCTTCATGTGTTGCCATTCTCTCTTCCCTATCATGAGAGCTCCCTGTAGCAATGCCACTTGTTCTTTCAAATCTTTATTGCTTTTTTCTAAAGCCTTGTTCTCAATGGTTATTATATGAAGTTTATGATCTCTTTCCCGCTCTTTAGCTTCTAAAACCTCCAACCTTTGTTTTTCACTTAACAGTTCTTTCACATAAAAATCAAATGACCAGGTGAGAGGAGTGCATTTGGGACTATATAAGGCAGAATCATCAATGACTTTTCCTCTAGATTTCTTGTTTCCACATGCTTATAGAGCCGAATTGTTTGAGTGCTTATTTTGAAGGGCTCGAGTACTTTCCTTTTAAGACCGTTTTTTCCTTGTCTTCTCCCATTTTAGACGGGCTAATCTTCATTTTAAAATGCCCCAATATTTTTTGGCATTGACCCAAACCCACTTCCCAACTTTGGCGGATGAGGGAATTTTCACCTGTCCTAAATCATTTGTCTCCACATGTTCTAAAATTTCTTGTTGCGTTGTCATGTTTAAATGCATTTGTCATGCAACATTTTTTGAGAATGCCAAGATAACTTCGCACTGCTCCCCACCATTTAGGTTATCACTGCTCCCTAATTAGGCTACAGGTTGCTCCCTGCTCCCTGCTCGATGCCTCTGCTACATAAAAGCTCCCTTCTCTCACTGCTCATTGTTCAGTGCTCATTGCTCTCACTACTAACCACGCTACTCAAACTGTTGTCCACGTTGTTCACTTCTCGTCAACAGAAAACTTCAAAGATAAAAGTCCAACATTGATTTCCCATGAATTACTAAAGTAGGTGCAGATAAATTCGTTGATAAACAAAGTCTGCCCATGAATAAATGCTGCCTTCTCAACTTCTCAGAGATCATAGAACAATGGTTTAAAGCCATGTTATCATTATCTGTAGAAATAAGCATTAATTCCGTCTATAGGTTGAAGGCACGTAGTTTATAAACTGAAAGTTGTAGCACCCTCGCACTTGTAGTTGATGTTTGTGTTTCACTCAAATCAGTTGCCAAGGAAGAGAGCTGATATGTTAGGTTTTGATGTTGTGCTTTCATGTGGTAAGATTTTTTCTAGCCCCTTTGGCAAAAAAAAAATTGGAAAGTACAACACTGCGTTTATGGAAGGACTAGGCACTAATCATCATGTGTCAGTTTCAATCCCTGAAATTGTGATGCTCACAGATGCTAGGGTTTACTAAACACGTTGATTTTTTTTCTAATGTCCCAAGCAATGTTCCAGAGTTCCTTGCGATTGTGCCCAAGTTCTAAATATGGTAAATTTTTATGTCTGTACTAAGTTTTCTATGATGATCAACCGGAGTCTTTTCCAACACACAACCTAATGTTCTCTAGCTTAACACTACGATTGCTGGTATCCACCCTTGTCAAAGCGATCAAGCTCTGAAAATGACTCTAGTAGTGCATAGCTCCAAAACTTCTTGGAGCTCTTACTTTCAGTAATTACTCTAGCTGGCGGTCTGTCCTAATTGCCCACTTAAATGGTTGGTGCCGCGAAACCTTCAGGTCAAGGCGAAGATCTACTGTAAAGCCACAAGGGAAGAGATGTCGCTGCGAATTTTTGTGAAAGACTTAAATCTGGTTCGGACCTTTGTGGCTTGTGTACTTGTAAAAGTTGGCTTTTCCAACGCTTCATTTCCCTATGAGATAAGTATGGTTAGTTGTAAGCTCACATATGGACTTGCATCTACCAAGTTATCGTAGTTATCCTTAACCAACATTGAACCTTCGTGTTGCTATATAATAAAGTTTTTATATACTTTTACATAATATTATGAGTAATAAAATACCCTTACATGGTATTACAGCGGATGATTCATGCCCCAATGAATTTTGTTTAAAGTTTCTTATTTCTAAGATTTGAATGGAGTTCTGTTCTAGCGAGATTTGGTAGTGTTTTTGATCTGTTAAATCTGGGCGAGGGCTATTATATATGTCTCGTGAGCCTTGCATTTGTTTCTTGCATGACTATAGTTGCGGGGGAGCGCTCCCCCCCCCCCCCCCCCCCCCCGCTCTCGCTCCCAATCCGCGCTCCGGGCGGGAGTGACTCAGGAGCGGGTCGGGAGCGCACTCCCTAAAAAAAATTTCGCTCCCTGCCTTTTCGGGAGCGATTTCGAGAGCGTTTTTCCTTTTTTGCAATTTTTGCATTTTTTTTGTAGTAATGTTTGAAATGCAATTTTTTTTTAAAGAAACAAATAATTTTTTAGTGGGGCAGCTTAATGATCAAGTCTAGGCCCTAGTAGTCACTTTTACTTAAAATTTTAACATTACCATGAAATGACTCAGGATGTTTGAGAGTGGTTCCAGCCTCATTGGATTTCATATGGAGAAAGTAGAATTTTAGATTTCATTCAAAATCCAGCAGACTTTTCAGTTTTTCAGGATTTCAGGATTGGGGGATTGCAATGTTTCCATTGAATTTTTTCATGTATTAGGGTATGGAACTCGTATTTAATCAAGAGCACCAATCCCTCTATGTACCTTGATGTTAGTGACATTGGTTGTCGAACTCCTCTATCATGACCCTCCTAAAAATGTATGCATCACTCAAACAAAATCTTGACTTGACATACTATGCTTGTTCTATCTTATGTTAATGCTTAGAGGGTGATATTAATGACAAATATCCCTATACAAATACAAAGGTAATGACAAAGATACCTCTACATATTAATGCTTGGAGGGTGATATTAATGACAAAGACCCTGATTTTCCAACAAGACTAAAAAATTAGACATTTCTCATGGTGGCAAGAGGCCCAAGCATAAGAAATAGATAATAGATTTACTTCTCTTTTCTAGTTTCTAGTAACTTTCATAACTATTGACTCTTTCATATTTATTATGATATTTTTTTAAACAATATATGACAATTTAAGTTTGAAGTTGGCAATTATAACTCATTAGTAATGAATTATAAATATGATGCTTCATGAAAGTTGAAAGTTGTTTCATTTCATTTCATTTTATAACATTTCATTTCATGTTAGATATTATTTGTTGTAATGGTTACACTTAGCTTACAAGTACAACTTTGGTGATCAATGATGATAAATGTTATATATTGAATTTTGAAAGCTTGAAACTTTAAGATTGATGAATCATGAGACTCAATATGTTGTATGTTACTATGTTACTAACTTGTGGACGTGGTTGATGAAGATTATAACTTCTAGATGATTGTTGTTGTATGGTTCAATCTATGTTTTTTTATGTTTTTTATATCTAATTCATTATTCTACATGTTTTTGTTGACATATATGTATCAATATATAAAAAACATATATATTATATAAAAAATGCTCCGCGATTCGCTCCCAGACCGGGAGCTTCTAAAAATGTCGATCCCACTCCCGTTTTCGCTCTGCTCCCCGCTTTCGCTCCCGCTCCCAAGTAACATTGTGCATGACTATGCGAGGATGATAACTATCCCAAAGTTTCAACACAGATCTAGTGTTGCTCCAAATTGTAGACCCGAGGATCATAGATCGTTGGTGCTACAGCGGATCCAGGAGGACGAATTAGTCTAATCCCATCAACCTGCAGATTTGCCGAGTTTCATGGTATCATATCTCAAGTAGTCTACCATGATTTTCGATTTATTGATCCAAATCCGATTTTTGCACAGTTTTAATGTCATTCTAAATGAAAATGTGGTGGCAATTAACTTTGAATCCACAAGAACTGAACCATCCCCACATCCTCATTAGAAGAAATGACCCAAACATCAACATTCTTGGTCACATAGTTGTCCTGCATTCAGTTTGTTACATAAGATACATGAGAGAATGAATCGTGGACCGGTGTTGACCATCAAGTTCGTTTGTGGATGGGTCGATGGATGTGTTAGCTCTGCTACATGTTTGAACATTTTGAGGATCAAGGTCAGCTTGGCCATGTGTTTTTGCAAAAAGGGAACTCGCAACAGTTCATTTTATTCTTCCCTCCTTCATCTGCTTTATACCCTTATAACTCCCACTACCCTTGTTTTTATCCGTTTTTTCCTCCAAAACCCTGTAAAACCCTTTCGGCCAAGCCCCTCAGCGCTGAAGTTTAACCCACAAGACCGCAGTCATATAAACGCGCACATACGAAAAAGCGTTATTGGCGGGGCCTTCCCCTGTCACATCAATCAACAAGCATGTGCATTAATCCTCGCCATCCGATCCTCCATCTCCAGATCCGACAGTAGTCGCTCCTCCCGACACCACAACCTATATGCGCATTAGCCCGCGAGGAAAGCAGTTTCCCGCCAGCCCCATCTGCCACATGTCATATGTCTATTGCGTCGCATCCCCGTGTACCTTTACCACTCTATTCCGAGAAGCGGTTCAGGGAAACCACTTACCACCCACTCGTACGTCTTCCGCTCGTTAATATTCGCGCAGCTCCCGCTCCTGATAACCGTCAGATCTACCCCACCGCGATCCGACGGCTCACATTTGTTTCCGCCTGCTTTCCTCGATTCAATCTCCACTGTCCATTTGTGGGATCCGATGGCTATTTTTTTTATTCTCATCCCGCCTTGCATCCTCCATGTTGTTCTTGTGCCTCTAATATGTATCATTCACCTGAAGAATGAAGGCGATCAACTACCTATACCCAGCGCAATTACTCTTCAACTACCTCATTCAAGAGCACTATGGCCAAAGAACAAAAGGACACTCCTCGAGCAATTAACAACATTTATCAATTATGGATCATTCTTCCATAGGACATTCTACCTACTCAGGAAGGACAACAGAGTACAGAGAAGGTCAAATTCACTCAGTAGAAGCAGTAGATTGTATTAGATATTTTTATCAAATAGTTAATGTGGTTGGTGGTCCATTATGACCCCTCCACACATAGGATAGTAGATATTTTTGTAATCAACCTCTATATATATCCAGAACTCAGAATGTAATAGGGATGATGAATGTTATTTTGTTGTAAGCTTCAACTTCTGGAGACTGTAACTATTGTGATACCTGTAGCGTCTGGTCTTCATTTTCAGCTAATGCAAGCTTCTTTTGCTGTTAATTGCTCACTTTCCACTTCTTCTTCTTTGTTCCAGGTTGTGCCTGCTACACATTTATTCATGTGTTGTAGATTTCAGCATTAGAGGGGCTGTCATCCCACCTCTGTGTTAGTATTTAGCATGTATCATTGGATTTGTATGTGGGTTTCTGTTGTTTTAATGCTAGAGAGCTGTCATCCTGTCTCTGTATTAGGAAATAGATTTACAAACCTTTTAACTAGTTGTAGCCGACCATCACAGGGTCCTGTGCATCTGTTGGTGTGGCCACTCTTCTCCATCATCACATTTTCCTTAAACTGTGAGTAATTGGTGGTCTAAAGCCTTGTAGTCTGGGGGTGTTCACCCATGCCTGGGGTTAAGCATAGTAGAAGTGGTTATCTGGCTTGAATATGTAGCGTTTCTTTCATTCATCCACCATTTTCCAACCTTTGTGTTGAGTTTGTAATGTTCCCGAGCATCTCCGAGATACTACCTAGGAGAGTTTCTTGGTGTGATAACAGGATGGTCATGGAATCAATTGAACCAATGATTGCAGAATTCATATCGTCATGTTGCATCAATTGCTCATTGTTGATTGCCATTGTTCCCTCAGTTGTGTTTCAGGGAGGGAATTTTGTTGGCAGTGAAGACTATTGATTATTGCTCCTTCTGTGATTGTGTTTTAGGGGGGTCAATTAGATGGTGATAGATATTGTTGTCATTTCCTTGTTGATAGTTGTCATATTTTGTGTTTGCTCAGTGTGATTGTAACAATTTTCAAACAACTTTACGAGTGTTATTGTACGAAGTGTGAGCCAAGTTGCCATATTTGCATGCCTCATTGGTTGTTTGTTGGTTAATAGTCTTTCTTCTATTTGAAACCCTCGTCATGGTTGTTTACCAATGCCTATTTTATTTGAAGCTTTTTGGGAGAAGTTGTTAGTGTTTGTCGCCCTTTGCCTTTGCAACATTCCTACTTCAGAGATCAACCGATCTCATTGAGGTTTCATAGCTCTCATCTTCAGAATATCGGTACTTCAATATTTCATAATTCTTGATTGGAGCAAGCCTATGTTCTTGCCATTCAATGGATCGTTATGGATCTACAATTTCAGCTCTATGATATTTTCAACAATGTCATCTTTCCCTCTTTTGCCGGGAGGGGACGAGGGTTTCTTTCTTTCTCAGCTTATGAAAAATTATTACATGGCTACCTAATCAGACCTTGTTGCCGAGACCAATTCTTTGTTTTCTTTTTTATTTAAGTGTTCTCTATGTTTCGCTTAAAGGGGTCTTAGAGTTGGCTTTTTCAACGCTTCACTTCTCTATGAGCTAAGTATGGTTAGTTGTAAGCTCACATAGGGGCTTGCATCTTCCAAGTTGTTGTAGTTATCCTTAACCGACACAGGTCTTCTTCATTGCTATATAATGGAGGTTTTCTTTGTACTTTTACACAACATTATGAGTAATAGAATATTTTATTTAGCGTTTAAAAATACAATTTATTAAACAATGAAAAATAACACATTGTATTTTGCACTAAGAAATTTGATTCTTTCCGTTCATGTGATATTATATCACATATAGAGTAGTTTCTTTTATATCAGTATAGATCTATTTTAAGTACTGATTTAATATGAATTAAGTACTGATTTTAAGAAATGTCTAGCCTGCCCTCCAGCTGTCTTTAACAATGTGCAGTAAGTAATGTCAAGCGTGGCAAAATCTGTGAAGACAGATAATAGTTGAGTAGGCGTGTTGTGAATCATCAGTTTAACTGAGAAAGTGGAAGGACCGCGGTGCTGAATATGGACGGGCTATACAAACCATAAATGAATGGACAGCGTCAATGGAGAGCAACAGCCAAAAGCAAACAGGAAGAAACGACCCCTGAAATTGCACGTCAACGTCTTTATAATCATTCCATGTGAATGCTTTCGCACTTCACCATCATTATGATCATTTCATTCTCATGCCTAAAAATGCGTTCAATCTAGGCTTAATGATTTTAACTTCGCTGTCGTTCCCAACTCGATTGAGTCAAATTACGTCAAACATGGGAATAACGTGTTGGACTAGACCTTGTTAAATCTAAGCGGCTCCAATCCCAACTGATTCACGTTAGGTCGGGTAAAACGAACTATTCGTACCGCTGTAATCTAAATATCCATTAAAACAGCAAATTAGCAAAATTTGCTGATTAGTTTTATTTAAAATTTGGTAAAAAAATTTAGAAGAATGGCCGGAATGGTAAATATCAACGGTTGAGGTTCTATAATTAAAATCTAACATTTTCAATTTATTTTTATATATTTAAATATAAACTTTTAGTAATTAAAAATGTAATTTAATTCAGAATTATTTAATTAATTCTTTTATAATGATTAATATAAAATGTTGAAAAACAAAATACTTAGATTTATATATTTATACTTAGACAATTCAAGTCTTATAATTATACAGAGAATTTTGTGGTTCATTTTCTCATGATATAACAAGGTATATGAAAATAGGGAAATGGCGTTAAAGTGGGGTAAAAAAAATTTAAAATAATGGTATGGTAAATATTAATGATTGAGGTTGTAAAATTAAAATCTAATAACATTTTTAAAATGTTGAACTTATTTATATATTTAAATATATGGTTTTAGTAGACAAAATTTGTGGAAGGCAAATAAATAATGGACAATATCATCACTATTCATGAAATGGTTTACTCTTTCAAAGCCTCCAAATCTCCAGGTATGCTCATTAAACTAGACATGTCAGAAGCTTTTGATCCCATAAATTGGAACTATCTCCTTTCCATTCTCGATGTTTTCAGTTTTCTCACTCTTGGATCTCCTGGAGAAAATCCATGATTGAAACCCCTTTTTACTCTATCATTGTCAATGGCTCTCCCCCCAGCCCTTTAGAGGCTCAAGAGGTCTGAGGCAACGGGACCCCCTCTCCCCCTTCTTGTATATCATTGCAGCCGAAGGATTGGGCAGAGTAATTAAAGCTGCCTCCCTCAGTGGTCTCATTCAAGGGCTAAAAGTTTCTCTCCCTACCCCTACTATTTCCCACCAACAATTTGTGGATGATAATCTCCTCTTTGGCAAACCTACTCTTCGTGAAGCTCATCATCTTAACTCCATCCTTGAAACCTTTCAACTAGCCTCTGGAATGGTTTTCAACGGTGATAACTATGACATTTTCTTCTTCAACACTCACAAGGGAATCCAGTCTCACCTAGCCAGATTCATGGGCTTCCGAGTTGGTGCTCTGCCTAGCACTTACTTGGGGATTCCTCTGGTCCCCAACTCCCTGAGAACTTCTTGTTGGAAAGACCTTTTGGCTCGCCTGTAGTGCAAACTCGCTTGCTAGACCTTCAAACTCATGAACTCTGCAGGACAACTCACCTTAAATTTGTCCTGCAAGCTCTCCCGATCTACCAACTCTCGACTCTTCCAGCCCCTAAGAGAATTTACAAGGACCTAGTGGCCATCTTCCGCAAGTTCCTATGGTCAAGCGCTCAGATAGGCAGGAAATGGTCCCTAGTTTCCTAGCACAAGTGATGCAAGCCCAAAATTCATGGAGGTCTAAGCTTGAAAGATCTTGAGACTTTATCACAGGCGCTTGGCGCTAAGATCTGGTGGTGAGGCTCCAAGGAGGACAAGAAACATGGAAAACGAGGTGGCTCACAAATATGGTCAGCACTAAATTTGGGATCCTCTGTCAAATCCTCAATCCTTACCAGCTAGATCTTCCATTTGGACCCTAGCCAAGGAAAATAGGCATCTAATCCAAAAGCATGGATTCTGGGAGGTTCGAAATGGAGGTAAAGCAAAATTTTGGGAGGAAGCATGGATGCAATATTCCAAGTTGACGCTTTAGGAAGCTCTGAGGGAAATTCATGCCTTTTATAACAATCTAGGGGCAGCTTATGTCAGAGACTTCTGGATTTCTTCCAACACCCCCTCCAAGTGGAGGGAATGGAAAACATTGGCTCATTGGCCCAACCATGATCCTCCCCTCCCTTGGGATGAGCTACTCCACTATGTTCAACAACGCCACATTTTTTCATCTAATGACCCTGAGAAACTTCGATGGGGCTACCGATCTAGTGGTATGTTTTCTCTAAAAGAATCTTATACTATTCTCTCTACCAGTGATATAACTGGCCCTGATCCTCTATGGAAATGAATCTGGTACTCAAGGCTTTGGCCTAAAGTTGCATTCTTCCTCTGGCTGATGGCACATGGCAAGCTCCTAACTTGGGACAAGATAAGAAAGAAAGGCTTTGAAGGTCCATCTTGTTACCCCCTTTGTATGACGAAAGAAGAGACTTCAAATCATCTCATGAACTTCTGCTCGATGGCGGTAGAGCTTTAGAAGCTTTTTGAAAATCGCTTTGGCATTTAGGATCGATGAACCAACATCCTAAAGGAATCTCTAGAGCTATGGCGATGGAACCCGTTCCAAAATCCCATAGTCAAGAAAGCTTGGTACCTATCCTAGGGATTTATTCTATGGAACCTCTGGAAAGCTAGGAATAAAGAAACGTTCCTATCCAAATCAACCACATTTGGTCAGTGACTAAGCGTAATATAAAAGATACCATCCTCCTAGAACACTAGGAAGATAATGATTGGAAGGTGAACAGACGAGAGGCCCAAATCCTTCGTGACTTTCATCTTTGCCCCCATTGCTTCCTCTTTGGCCCCACACAAACAGCAAGCAAGGACCTCACCCTCGACAAACAACTTCCCTTGTCCTCCTCAAGGCTTTATCAAACTAAATTTTGATGGAGCATCTAAAGCCAATCATGGTCTTGTTGGGCTAGGGGGTCTTCTTCGGGATGCGGAGGGGAAAACTCTCAAAGTTTTTGTGGCATCTTGCAGTTTCTCCACCAACAATGTCACAAAATTCCTGGAATTAGAAAAGGGTTTCCATATCGCATCAACAAGGGGCATCTCAAACCTCCAAGTCTCAGGGGATTCTCAGTTGGTCATCACCTTCATATCTAAATTGATCAACGGTTCCCCTTCGGAGAAAGTGGTAAAGAGTTGGCATCTGAAATACATCTGTGAATGGATTCAGACCTATTTACACTCCTTAGCTACATAATCATGGAATACATCACGCAAAAAGCAAACCAAGCAGTTGACAAGTTATCCAACTGGGGTTGCAATCATGACAACCATGAGCTTCTCTCTAATTGATCACCTCCATGTCACTCATCAAGGAAGGACGAGTTCAGCGACATCATCGATAGAGAAGAGGCCTCCTCGATGGGGGTGTCAGATAGGGGCAGCCACTGTCACGTGATGGATTCCAAGTGTAAAAGGTTTAAGGTGGGGGAGGGTAGGTTAGCAGCCCCTCAACCACGCCATAGTAAATATGCATGCATTTGGGTGTGTGAAAAGTTATGTTGCTCTAATCTGCATTTTCTCTAAAGCGATAGATTTGTTCCTCCTCTGGCTTTGTCCCATCAATGATAATTCCCCCAAGTTTCCAAATGATCTTATTTGTTTTACTCCTCTCTCCTTGCTTGCATCCTCCTTGACGTTTGCTTCAGGGTGGTGGTCTATTTGGTCTGCCACAGGCACATGTCAACCGTCACTCTCTTGCTCATTCTAGCTAACCAAGAAACTTTCCTTCCTCGGGTCTCTCTAGTGGACCCTCCTTTATTTGTTTCAATTGACTCCCTTCTTAATTTCCCTTTGTTCCCGTGGTTCTCTTCCTTGTTCACTTTAGGGATGTTTTTGGATTGACTGGTGCCAAACCTATGAATCTTGCTTTCACAATTTTGGGCATGTAGGTGGTGCTACTATTCTTGGGGCAATGACTTAGGGTTTAGGGTGTCGATGTTCTTTGGGCTTCATCGCATTCTAGCTCCTGTTTACCAGGGACCTTGGTCTTAGCTCTCCCATCATTGTTCTGCTCTGTCTGAGGTGCTAGCTTTCTATTTTCTTTCAAAATTGTCTCAGGTGTCTGCTTCTTTCCATTCGACCCTCTCCCCATGGGATTCTATCCTCTCTGGCCAGATTGGGTTATCCTTGGGTGGAAAATTCAGGGTGGCGGGGCTCTTGCCGTTTTTTCTCCTTTTCTCTCTCATCCACAATCAGTCTCGATTGTTTTTGGGTGGTTGATATCCCTTGGGTGGAAAATTCAGGGTGGCAAAGCTCTTAGGGTTGGTTCTCCTTTTCTCTCTGATTTGCAACCAGTCTCAGTCAGTTCTGAGTGGCTAGTGGAGTATCTAGGGAATTCCCTCCTCTCCGGTTCTCCAGGTCCCTTTTGCACTCCACAATGAAGTCATTTCCCTACTCCTCGTGCCTAATTGCTCTAGCGAAGCTAGAAGTTGCTACCCCCCGCTGGGTCTCGAGGTGATGCTGTTGTTGTTCAGGAAGGAAGCTCTAGGTGAGGAGTGAGAGGTTCTGGTCGCTCAAGTCATGGGACCCATGGGGTTCATAGCTCGTCCATGGCCTCTAGGGCCGGTGGCTCCCGTCAAATGGTCTCGCAGATCAGTCATGATGCAGGCGTGGGTAGTTTTGGGCAAGGGCATCTTTGTGGCTCGACAACGTGGGGCTGCTCTAGTCAAGGTCACTCTGGTTCCATGGGTAATACGTCTTCCAGGAGGATAGGTCCATCCTCGACAATTATTGAGCTTATCCACTTCATCTTTACTCGTCTAGACACTCATGATCAAGCTCGCAGAGAGGAACATGAGGTGGTCATGGCGAAATCGAGAAGCTCCAATACTTTCAGTGCCATCTTCATGAGAGGGTGGTGGCAGTCTGGCGTGGCCAGAATCTGCTAACTAAAAAGGTTGAAAAGCTTGAGACCTAGCTTGCTCACTTCGAGAACCATGTCCACTGCATGTATCATCTGCCACCTTCCCTAGGTACTGGGTCAGACAACCCCGCTTATCACATTTGACGACTCTATATGTTCACTGGTGTATTTCTTGTTTTGTTACTTTTCTAGAAAATTAGACCTTTAAGGCTCAAGACCTCTTAGCTGATAATTTTTCTTTCTTTATGTTGTATGGTCATCGCATTGGTCAACAAAATTGGATGAGGTGAGACCACATGCTTGTTGATATCCATGTAATTAAAAATGTAATTTAATTCAGAATTATTTAATTAATTCTTTTATAATGATTAATATAAAATGTTGAAAAACAAAATACTTAGATTTATATATTTATACTTAGACAATTCAAGTCTTATAATTATACAGAGAATTTTGTGGTTCATTTTCTCATGAGATAACAAGGTATATGAAAATAGGGAAATGGTCTTGAAGTCAACAACTATTCCAAGTTGAGATATCTTTCAGTAAAAATTTTCCTATGTGATTTTTACATAAAGATATCTCAACATTTATAATATGGATCACAAGCCTAAATTCAAAAACTATTCCAAGTCTACGCATGTTTTGAAGACGATGAAATTTAATGGAGGATGGAATTTGATGGACAAATTTCATATCATAAAACAATTTAGCTATCAAATAAACTTAGATTTCTTTCGTCGAACTTCAATAAAATGTCAATACCAATAAATGAAGGGTTGAGACCATTGCTTTTAATTTAGATTAAGTTTGGTCATATTAAAAATAGACTAAAATACCTTATTTTTATTATTAATAAAGGAAAAGAAATAAAAATAAAAATAAATCATCTGAGAATAAATTTGGTCATATTAAAAAAATAGACTAAAAAACCTTATCTTTATAACTAATAAAGGAAAAGAAAATATAAATATAAATAAATCATCTCATGTTATCCATGATTTATAAAAATACTTTATGGAGAAATCACATATAAAATTTTATGTTGAGGCGGACCACTTACTATGGTTTATCATAAGAAGACATAGATGCTGTTAATTCCCAATTCTCAAATTTTTATTTTTATATTTTATTTTATATTTATTTATTTATGTGAATACAACATGAACATTAGAGATGAACAATAAAATAATAAGCCAAAAACTAGGGAGATTAAAAAGAAACTTCTAAAATTAAAACAAAGGGTAATAAAAGAACTAATTAAAAGTAAATAATAGAATTAGGATGAAAAAACATAATAAAAAGTTAATGAAATATAAAAATTCTAAAGAAAATTACTTTTAAAAGTTAAACGCTAATATTAGAAAATAAATAAAAAAAAAATCCAAAAATAAAATAAATATAATATTTATTAAATAGTTAAAGAATACTAAAATAATAATTAGAGAGAAAGAAGACCAATCAAACCCTAATAAGATCAAAAGGAATATGGTTAATGAAGCAAGAGGAGGAGGGAAATAAAAAGACAAAAATAAAGAGACACCAAGAAGGAAAGGAGAGAGAAATATTGAAAAGCAAAAACCTAGGAATAAAGAGAGGGGATCCAACAACGGCTCATCTTCCAACCATCATCCCTATTAAGTGATTTAGAACTTTTTTCAATAGAAATGGCCTCTCTAAACTTCCGGTGATGGAAGTGATCAATCTTGTCAATGACATGGGAATCCTCAATATTAATGTCGTGCTTTGTCTTCTTAGTGTGCTCATCCAAAGTTGAGTAGCTATCCATCTATGTCGTGATGATGAACCAGAGTAAGCGGTTCAAAATGTGTCAACATAAAATTTGATATGTGATTTCTCTAGAATGTATTTTTATAAATAGATCATATTATACATCATATGTTCAATGCATGTTACATTATTGATAATCATGCAGTAAGTGGTCATTTTAATTAAGTTCTAGAGGTTTCTTTTGAGTTGAGATTTCTAAATTTGTAAGCATATTTTTTAATTATTTCTTTCTATTTTTTTTTCTTGTATTCATATCTTGTTTTCCATCTAGTTGGTTTCTCTAGTGATGTCTTCCATGGAGGGTGTTACATAGTAAAATGTCACTGCCATCATGTCAGTCTCCCTACTGTGTCATAAAACCACATTCACCTCACTTATGCTCTCTAAAATGGCTAAAAACCCTCTTTGCCTAAGTTAATTGAATCATCGCGTCTGTTTATTAAATAACTGCGCTGACTGGTGGAGGATAATGTAACTACTGCGCTGCCAGCGCGGAAGCACACGTGTTTTCCGCGCTGGTTCAATTTCATGGACAGCGCACCCTCCGCTTGTATCATTGTGCGCTGACCAGACCTCTTCTATAATTGATTTGCGATGCCAGCGCGCCAGCCCAGTTTTGCACCCGCGCTGATCCTGTTTAAGCGAGTTTGTTCTAACAGCCAACCTTCCAGATGACTCCAGACTTGGCTGTTAGCATTGTTGAGGTCGCCATCCTTTCTCTGACATTTTTGAGCGACTGATCATCCACTTATCTTGGGGGAGAGCTCATCCTTTACCTATTCATGGAGACTCCTTCTCCTTTATAAGCCTCCTACATTGCCCATGAGCAGCTAGTTTGGAACATATAGACTAGGATTGAGGAATTCTTAGTGCATTAGTGCTGCTCTTTGTAGGCATTTGGTGTGTTGTGTGAGGATTGCTTTTGAGCTTGAGGAAGGTCATGAGTTTGTTGCCTTGTATGTGAGAGAGAGACCTCTTTGACTTGGGAGATCTACTTCAAAGGTGAATGTTTGGAAGACATGCTGGCTGGACCCTCTAGAGAAGGACTCAGCGTCAGGACTTCGGTTGTACCTTACTCTATTTTCTGATTAATAAAGATAGATGACTACTCTTATGGTTCCATTTCCATTTGTCCTATGAATGATTAATGTAAATTGTATCTTTCCTGACTGATACATAGTTGTTTTTAGTAGATTTTACGCTTGTGTTTGCCCTCTCTTTGCTTGTGCAGGTGCCCGTCCGCGAGGATAGTGGAGGACTATGATCGGCTGGAGCGAAGGAGCGAGAGGATCATCTCTTCGACAAACGTAGCGTTGGAATCCAAGTAGGTTTCTTCTGCCCACTTGTTAATTACAACTAGGAACCTGCAGTGTAGCATTGTTTGATTGTTGCTAGACCCCCTTTGGGCTAGTAGGGATCGCCTCTATCCGTAGAGGGGATTTACCTCTCCAACAATTTGGCGACTCCGCTGGGGAGCTTGCTTGTCTCTTTGTATGTCACCTTTGTTTTGATTATTGCTCCTTTGTCGAGGTTTGGGGATTGTTTTGCTGTCGGTTTGTTTCCTGGTTCGTCCTGGGCACTACCTTAATTGCCTTGAAAGCCTGTTGCCTTGATTTGGGGGTTTTTGGTTCAATTTTATTTGTTTTTTAGCCTCAGCGCGTTTTATTTTAGAACAGCTACGCTGACATCGCACAGTGTCTTCTTTGTCGTTCCTGTCATCGCGTGTATACATTTAACAATCGCGCTGACCCTGTTTTCGGGCCAGCGCCCTTTATCCGTGTCCTTCCGCGCTGACAGCGCAAAGTTGCTACAGACACTTTTCTGTCATCGCTTTGTTGCTGTGGGGTCACCCGTGCTGATCCTGTAAAACTTCTTTTTGTCCAAATTGACTTACTGAACCTCTTGGTTTGGCTGTCCCCTGCTTTTTCCACTTGGCTTTTGGCTTGTTTATTTTGTTTAAGCTGTGACTCGCTTGCTTGCGAGGCCTCGTTCCGCGAGGGTTCGTTTATTGCTTGTTTTCAGTTTTTGCAAAGCCTTCCTTTTTGCTTTTCTTGCTTGGTTTGCATTTTGTCTTGACTTTTGCGATTACTGAAGTGTGTCGGATCATCGTTTGTCTGGTTGTAGACTCTCATCCTTCGGGTGTTAACTTTTCTCCATTGATTTCACACTCAAACCCTAGGGCATCTAGTGGTCTTGTGTGTCTAGCCTCCCGTTTGGGATCTGGTGTTCCTGGTTGACCAGCCAACTTCGTTTTTGTTTTCACGTTTGTTTGGTGATTGTTGAAAGTGATTGATTGTGTTCCAAGCGATTTGCTTTCCTCCTTTGAATTCCTCGGTGTCTTGTTGAGCTTAGATTACAATAGCTCGTAAGCCTTTGTTTTCCTTGGATTTGGGAAACTGGTTTTAGTGACTTGGGAATTGTCTTGTGTGTGCATTGAGTGATTTAGCTTTTCGCTTAGTGTTGCTATCTCTCTAATTCATTTTAAAAGCACTTTTATGTCATTGAAAAGTAGAGCAGACTAGTGTCTTTTGCATCAATAGTTAAAAGGAAAAGAGCATTTCGTCATTTTGTGCTTTCAAAAGAAAAATGTCATTTCCTTGTTGCTAGTTGCATTAGGTTGCATGATTGCTTGAATTCATTTTGTTTGTTTGAAAGATTCTTAACCTTCTTATAGTTAGAATTCATCGAACAAAATGATGATCTTTGGCATATAGTTGCATTTAGGTGTTTTTGAGAGATCATACAGTAGGACCTGAAACTCAAACCTAATTCAAGATCAACTGCAAAATAAACCAAATTTATCTAAAAACACATTGGAACCTAACGAGAACATCTAGAGGTCTAGGCTAGAGACGTGTTATGGCGT
>APFE031747806.1:38248-102326 GCA_000404065.3 Pinus taeda
TTTTAGACCATGTGACCTAGCCCTTTAGAAGTTTCATCGAGAAACCATTTGCTTGGGTTACTTGTCTATTCAAGGTTCATCCACAACCCTCTTATTGATTTGCTTGAGGATTTTTCATTGCTTGTTGCTAGTTGATTTTTAGTGTCGATTCTTGAACTAATTTTTATGTTGATTCGATTTCTTCACTGCCAAGCACAGATCACAATTGTTTGGATCGATCAGTTCACACTTGCTTCTTTCTTGCTTGAATTCCTCTTTGTCTTGCT
Organism: Pinus taeda; assembly: GCA_000404065.3. Lineage (NCBI taxonomy): Eukaryota > Viridiplantae > Streptophyta > Pinopsida > Pinales > Pinaceae > Pinus > Pinus taeda. The sequence goes on from APFE031747806.1 coordinate 38,515, forward strand.
GAGCTTAGATCACATAGCTCATCCAAACCTTAGTTTTTCCTTTGATTTGGAAAACTGTTTTGGTGTCTTGGGAATCGTCTTGTGTTTGCATTGAGTGATTCTAGTTCTTTCACTTAGTGTTGCTATCTCTCTAATTCATTTTAAAAACACTTTTATGTCATTTAAAAAGCAAACTAGTATCTTTTGCATATTAATAGTTGAAAGGAAAAGAGCATTTCGTTGTTTTGTACTCTCAAAAGAAAAGTTTCATTTCCTTGCTGTTAGTTGCATTAGGTTGCGTGATTGCTTGAATTCGTTTTGTTTGTTTGAAAGATCCTTAACCTTCTTATAGTTAGAATTCATCAAACAAAATGATGATCTTTGGCATATAGTTGCATTTAGGTGTTTTTGAGAGATCATACGGTAGGACCTGAAACTCAAACCTAATTCAAGATCAACTGTAAAATAAACCAAATTTATCTAAAAACGCATTGGAACTTAACATGAATATCTAGAGGTCTAGGCTAGAGACGTGTTCCGGCGTCTTTAAACCTAGTAGCTTGACGTTGAGTGGTTGGGTGATTCCTCCACGGTGAAACGGTAAGTGCTAGTACGGATTGGGCTCCCATGTACAGTCGAGTATATTTGGGGAGACTCCATTAGGCCTGCATCCTTTATCCATAGGAAGCCGAGTCTGCCGCCTTGTGAACCGTAACGCACCGAACACAGCATTCGGGAAGATTGACTACAGTACGTAAAGTCCTTGGTTCCGGTGTGTGACACTTTTCCCATTGTTCCAAGCGTACAACCGTTGAATTCTCGAGCTCCAGGAGACGATTTCTACGAGTTCTTTTACAACCCTGTTTGGGAACCCTCTGACGAGTCTCTCCTGCCACTCCTGTCGGTGCTCCATCTTTGATGGCTTCATCCGATATGGGCGACGCTTCTCCAGTGTCTAGTGGCCCGACCGTTATGTCGAGTATAGATACTCCCATTCCGGAAACATCCCCTGTTATCTCTACGCCTTACACCATCACGTCTTCTGGGCAAACGGTGCCAAGGCGTTACAGGTCATTACAGGATGCTTGGAAGTTTTTTTGGGGTCACAACATCGTCCCTACCACAGGACCATTTGTTTCCCAAGCCCCTTATTCTGCCGTTACGGGAGTCCCCACCAGCCCGACCGTTTGTGTCGCAGCATCAACTCCAGTTGTGAGTGCGGTCACAGCTTCATCCGCTGTCACTTCTACCGCGGGCCCGTCTCGAGGTCCAACGCAGAGTGGTGAACCGTCTCCTTCTTCTAGAGTTGTGCACCCTGCAAGTGATGCCCCTCTTGCTTCTGAATATATGACAGAGGAGGAGGCATATTTTGATTACTTGCGTAATGTCCAGAACCTGGATGGTCAAGGTCCGTACTATGATGTCGAGAATCATTATTTGTACACCTCCTTGCCTCAAATTCCTTATGATGAAATTTCTGTTCCATTGAACGTGGATTGGGGCACCACCGGATATGGTGGCAGCGAGTACTATCCAGGACAAGGACAGCAAGGACCACCTTACCAGGGTTAGCAACCTTACGTGCAACCTAATTATGGGCAGCAGTTTACAGGTCAAAACTACCCTAGTCAGCAAGGAGGCCCACAAGGACAACCTCATCAAGGAAAATCTTTGGTCTCTAGTGGTCCGACATTTACTTATCTTGGGCAACCTTCAGGAAACCCGAGACAACCCAACGCCCAACAAGGTCAACCAGGTACCCAACAAGGCTACCCTTTGGGGCAACCCTACGAGAACCAGGGACAACCCCATGGGCAACAAGGTCAACCCGTAAACCAGCAAGGAAACCCTTATGGGCAAGGAGGCCCGCCTTACGTGCAGCAAGGCCGGCCTACCACTCAGCAACCCTCTGGTCAACAGGGACAAACCTCGGTTGCACAAGGGCCACCCCTCACCCAGCAAGCTCAACCTTTTGGGCGAGTAAGGCCGCCCCCAATCCAACTAGTACGACCCTCTGGCCATACGGCTCAAAATGCAGGCAGGTATCAATCCCGACCTCCTCTTTCAGGTGGGTTCCAATCCCAGCATCCATATCAAGGTGGGTACCAATCCCGGCCTCCGTATGCAGGTGGGCACCAATCCCAACCTCCTTACTCAGGCGGGTATCAATCCCAACCTCTGTACTCGGGCAGGTATCAATCCCAGCCTCCGTACTCTAGTGGGCATCAAGCCCAGCCTCCATATTCGGGTGGGTACCAATCCCAGCCCCAGCATTCTGGTGGATATCAATCCCATCAAATGTTGCTTGGTTCACAGGCTCAGTACGGATACCAGCAACCCCAGGGACAGAATCCTTACATCCCTTATCAGAATTACCAACAACCGCAGGGTAATCCTCAACTGAATTATCAACAACCTGCTGGTCAATTTGGTAACGAATGGGGCGCTGGTGGGCAGAACCAGCAACCTGGTTTTGGGAACAACCCCTATGGACAAAATCCTTATGGACAAGGCCCTTACGGACCTGGTCCATCAGGACAAGGACAATGGGGGCAACCTGGAGCTGGGTGGAATTCTGGTTCCACCTCATATTCGCCGCAAATGTCGTTTAATCCTCAATTACCCTTTCTAGCCACGTTGGAACTGCCCGATGTGTCAAAATTGACCAATGATCCCATTCTGCATGATCCGCAGTGGCCACCAGTTCCAACTAAAATTCCAAGTGACTGTCCCAAATTTGATGGGAAAGCCGGAGAGGACCCTCAGGCCCATGTCATGACGTATCACTTATGGTGTTCGTCGAATTCATGGCTCGATGATTCAATCCAACTTCGCCTCTTTCAAAGGACTCTCACTGGTTCGGCAGTGAAATGGTATATCGAATTGTCTTGTGCATCATTCCATGATTTCAATTCATTGGCTATGGCATTTTTGAATCACTTTCAGTTACCCATTCGGTATGAGACGGGGACTCGTCTCCTTACGTCTCTTAAACAGAGCACTGCTACACATATCTCCGATCATATTCATGAATGGAGAAGGCGTCACATGTTAATCAAGTTCTGGATACCTGATTTCCTCCTTACCGACTGGTTTACTACCTCCTTTGTCCCCCAGATTGCAAGGGACATCGCTATGGGGGCATGCATAACTAAAGAGCAAGCGATCGCGCGCGCTCAGTACCTAGACTTAGTCTATTCTCAGTCTGGTACTTTGTATGACTATTTGCCAGACGCCCCTAGGCCCGACACATCCAAGGCTCCGCCCAAACCATCTGTTGATGGAGTCATCAGCTCTGTAGCCCAGGCCCCTAAAAAGTCATCCAACTCTGGGAAGCAGAAGTCTAGTTCACCCAACGAGAACTCTTCCCAGGACATTGTTATTTTTGGTAATACTTCTGAGGTGAATGCCATTCAGTCTTCTACGACAGGCAAAGCCTCGAAGGGTAAGAAAAAGGAAAAGGGAAAGGGGAAGAATAAACCCGATCAACCCAAGCAGGGATCGTCTAAACCTCATGGTGAGGAAGGTGCTAAGCGCAAGCCTAAGTACCCGTGCCTCATTTGCGAGGAAGACCACTATACTAAGGACTACCCTAGGCGGGCCGAGGTTAGTCGGTTGTTGAAAGGTGCCCGTCCGTGAGGATAGTGGAGGACTGTGATCGGCTGGAGCGAAGGAGCGAGAGGATCATCTCTTCGACAAACGTAGCGTTGGAATCCAAGTAGGTTTCTTCTGCCCACTTGTTAATTACAACTAGGAACCTGCAGTGTAGCATTGTTTGATTATTGCTAGACCCCCTTTGGGCTAGTAGGGATCGCCTCTATCCGTAGAGGGGATTTACCTCTCCAACAGAGGGTTTTCCACTGAGAAATAAGAGCTTTGGGCACATTGAAAACTTGGCATGTGATTTCTTACTAATATCTACATAACACAAGAGGGATAAATTTCTTCCTTAAGCATAATTTTTGGAGCATTACTTTTTCTCCTATTCACTTTTCCTTTGAATTTCTTATAAAGCATGGAACTATTCTGATGGACTGCTTGCCGGTTCTAATGACAATCTTCCTCGTTTGATTGCAATATCTTCTATGTCTCCGGTTTGGTCTCTTGTCAATTCCCTGAGGTCATCAGTCATTAAATCTTCAACTCGTGCAATAATGGAAGCCTTGTAATTGCTGTCACAAACTAATAATACTTCCGCCTTGCTGCAACTGAATATCTACTCATTGTTTTCATGAATGAAACAAGGTATATAGAATTGGCGCACAGAACTTCTTGAAGGCACACACATTTGAATATTATGATAGTACACCATATAAGCGGTGAGCGCACAACATTATCAGAACCTTTGTAACGTTATACAATACACAATACCTGAATTATGCGTACACGCACCGCTTGTTAATAAACACACAACTCACACCCTTTTGCATTAACAGATAAACACTATCAAAATTATAGTTGCAGCGTATTGAATTATAGTGGACAACGCACAACGTTTCAATAAACACCACAATTCACGCTATGTAATATTAACAAATCAATACTGTATTGAAGTTATAATGCGCTGTCCATTGCACGCGCTGTCTATTGGTCTTTTATTTGTTGCCACGGTACATGTTAATTACTACAACGTCCCAAATTTAAATGCCACGGCATTACAATTGAAATCTACAGCATACATATAATAAAAAATACTTGATAGCACTCGCACAGCTGATTTATAATGTGCATACAAACTTTTCTATTCAGCAATACCAGTGTGACTGCGCAGAAGACTTCTATATCCTCCTTATTACATAGTCAAAATACATGCATATCCACCACAGATCCGCGCTCCCATTCTCTATCTAAGACATTGGTTTTCTTTTTTCTTTTAAGAGCTGCGGTTACATTCATTTTCCCATTGTTCATGCATAAAAATTTCTAATTCTAGACTTTTACCTGAAAGGAAATCTTTCCTACTTGACGGCTAAGTTTTACATCTTTTTCCTTCTTATCCATAGCTTCCTTATTCCAAAAGCAGTCACATATAGAAAGTAGCAATACATAGTAATCTTAGCTTTTCTCTGTTTTTTCCATAACACTAATCTAACATGCCTTATTCTATCTAGAAAAAATAGCATGTTTTATTCCTTATCTATTTTTCTAAATTTAACTAAAAAAAACATAGAAACAGCAGGCTAAGGATCCCACTCCTTGCCTGTAGATTTTTTTTTTTTTTTTTGTTTTTGTGGAATAAATCAGAAGATTTTTCCTCTAAATCAGATGCTCCTGCATCAGACTCCTGAGGACAAAAATCTTCATGGGCTCCTGTCCATGAGCTGGTCTACAGATTTGCCCAGTTTCTGTAGAACATCTTCTGTAACCCAAGTAGCTTAAGTGATTGGTTGTCCTTTCCATTTGACCAGATACTGGAAGTATTCCCATCTCCTTGTCTAGAATTCTTTCTAGCTGTAAATTCCTTGCTGTGGGCAGCTGTTTTACCCAGTTAACCTCTGTAGTCTCTTGATCCTGTATTGCATCATCTGTAGCTTTATCTTCATATTTATACAAGTCTGCAACATTAAAAATTGGTGATATTCCCACACCAGGTGGCAATTCAATCTCATAAGCATTTGCAGAGAACTTCCTCAGTATCTTGCATGGTCCAATTTTCTTAGACTTCAACTTATTATATTCACCTTTTGGAAATCTCTCCTTCCTAAGATGTGCTAAAACTAAGTCTCCAACCTCAAAATTCACTTCTCTTCTCTTCATGTCTGCTCTGGTTTTGTACTTGATGTTGCTATCTTGCAGCTGTTGTTTCACCTGTTCATGAATTGATTGCATCCTAGAAGCAAAGTCTTCACCTTCTGCACTCCTCATTTCTTCTTTCCCCAAATTTCTTAGTTCAGATATTCCTCTAGGATGCATTCCATAAACAATATGGAATGGACTCTGTCCTGTACTCCTGTTTGGCGAATCATTATATGTATACTCAACTTGTGGCAATACTTGATCCCATTACTTTGGATGCTCTGCAGTAAGGCTCCTCAAAAGATTGCCTAAACTTCTGTTCACAACTTCAGTCTGTCCATCAGTCTGAGGATGATAGGCTGAGCTGAAACTTAGCTTAGTTCCCAACTTCTTCCATAATGTTCTCCAGAAATGTCCCACGAACTTTGAATCCCTATCTGAAACAATGCTTTTGGGCAACCCATGCAATCTTACAATTTCTTTAAAAGACAAGTTAGCAATGTGAGAAGCATCACTAGTTTTATAACAGGGAATAAAGTGTGCCATTTTTTAAAATCTATCTACTACAACAAAGATTGAATCATACCGCCTTTGATTTTTTGGCAATCCCAACACAAAATCCATGCTTATCATATCCCAAGGCCTATCTGGAATGGGCAATGGAATATATAATCGGTATTCTGGCTTCTTCCTTTTGCATACTGGCAGACCTTACAATTTCTTACATACTTCTCCACCTCAAATTTCATTCTTGGCCAGAAATAAAACCTGTTGAGCTGCTCCAAAGTCTTCTCTGTACCAAAATGACCTGTAAGCCCTCCACTATGCTTTTCTTTGATTAAATTTTCCCTCATCGAATAGACTGGTATGCACAGCTGATTTTTCTTGAACAACAAACCATCCTGTAGAAAATAATCCAACCATTTGCTCCTATCTGCCAAAGCTGGATTCCTGCAAACTTCAAATGCCTCTTTAAAATCTGAATCATTTTCGTATAACTCCTTGAGAAAATCAAAACCCACCACTTGGATTTGACTTTCCTGCAACAAAACATTCCTTCTACTTAAGGCATCTGCAACTTTGTTTGACTGTCCAGTTATATGCTTCAACACAAAATGAAAGCTTTGAAGATATTCCACCCATTTAGCATGTCTCTGGCTGAGCTTTGGTTGCTGCATGATAAACTACAAAGCATGGTTATCTGAATAGAGAATAAATTCTTTTGACATCAAATAATGTTGCCACTTCTTTAATGCCTGCACAACTGCATAAAACTCCTTATCATAAGAAGAATATTTCCTTTTTTGCATCATTTAGCTTTTCACTGAAATAAGCTATCGATCTATCTTCTTGGCTCAAAACTCCTCCAATTGCTTCTGCGCTGGCATCACACTTAACTTGAAAGGTTTTGTTAAAATCAGGAAGAACCAAAATAGGCTTTTCAGTTACTTTCTTCTTTAACAGCTGAAAATTTCTCTCTGCTTCAATAGTCCACTTAAATGGCTATTTATATTTCTTTATGGTCTCAATAATAGGTGCATTAATCTTACTAAAATTCTTAATGAATTTGCTGTAAAAACTAGCAAGACCATGAAAACTCCTTACCTCAAAAGCACTTTTGGGTGAAGGCCACTCCACAATTGCTTTGATCTTTTCTGGATCCATCTTTAATCCTTCAACTGAAATCACAAATCCCAAGTACACCAACTCCTCTTTCAGGAATAAACATTTCTTCAGGTTCACAAAATAATTTTTCCTGCTGTAGCTTCTGCAGGACATAATTTAAAAGCCTCAAGTGCTCCTCCTTAGACCTGCTATAGACTAATATATCGTCCAGATATACTATTACAAATTTACCAATGAATTCTTTAAGAACTTCATTCATAAGTCTCATGAATGTACTTGGTGCATTGGACAACCCAAAAGGCATCACTCTCCATTCATATAATCCTTCATTGGTCTTAAAAGCGGTTTTCCACTCATCCCCTTCTCTTATCCTTATTTGATGGTACCCACTTTTAAGATCTAATTTGGAAAAATATTTTGCACCGGACAAGCAATCCATTAAGTCTTCAATTCCGCGTAGCAGAAATCTGTACCTGATTGTGATCTTATTAATGGCTCTTGAATATGTACACATTCTCCACCCTCCATCTTTCTTTGGGCTCAACACTGTTGGCACCACACAAGGACTCAAGCTTTCTTTGATTAACCCCATTGTCAAGGAATTCTTGCACCTGTTTCTTAATTTCTTCATTTTCTGCAGGAGTCATTCTATATGCTGCTTTGTTAGGCAAGCTTGCTCCAGGAATTAAATCTATATGATGACTAATTCTTCGGATGGGCGGTAACTCATTAGGAAAATCATCAACAATAATATCATAATAATTTTCCAACATTTCTTGAATTTCAATGGGTAAATCAAAAACTTTGGTGGAAGTCATGATTACCTTGGGCTTGCAAATTACAGCATAGCTTACCTCACCTACTTTCATCTGCTTCAAATACTCCTTTCCTCCAAGTAGCAGAGTTTTTGGATCTGTCTTCTGTCCCGGTCCGCCTTCTTCTGGTAGAGGCAGTAATGTATGATTAACACCATCTTTCTCAAACTTGTAGGTGTTTCTTTTTCCATCATGCATGGCTCCTCTGTCATATTTCCAAGGCCTCCCCAGCAATATGTGACACACGTCCATAGGCATCACATCACAAACAACTTTATCTTTGTACTTGCCCACTTGAAATTATAATTCACACTGTTCACTTACCATTAGCTGATGTCCCTTTTGTAACCATGACACCTTATACGGTGTTGGGTGCCTCCTTATTTTCAGCTTCAATTTCTCTACTACTTCTGTAGAAACCAAGTTATTAGTGCTGCCACTATCAATGATCATCTGACAACATTTCCCTTGAAATTTGCATAATGTTCTGAATAAATTTTTCCTTTGTGGCGGTTCAATCACCTCCTTTGCTGATTTAATCAAAACTTTGTTAAGTACCAGAGATTCTCCTTTCTCTGGTGTGTTTTCCTCTTCTGGTACTGCTGGTGCCTCTCCCTCAGTTGGAGCAACAATTGCATTTCTCTGCCTTAATTCTGCATTCTCTGGGCACTCAAAAGCTCTGTGTCCTGGTTTGTTACACCTGTAACATCTTATTTCTTTGCCCCTTCCTCTGTCTCCTCTTCCTCTGGAAAAACTCTCTCTACCTCTTGCATCACCTCCTCTGGGTGCATGCGGAGTTGAGCTACTGCTAGCTCCATCTTTAGGTGTTTTAGACCTTCCTCTACCACCTTGACTTCCTTTCCCTCTGAAAGTCCCTCTCCCCCTGGCAGACTGCTTCCTCATGAGTTTTTCTTCAGCCTTCAGTGCTATCTGATAGGCTTCCTCTACTGTTTTTGGAGACAGTAGACTTATTTCATCCTGAATGTCCATTCTGAGGCCATTCATATATCTAGCCACTTTTTCATCTGTGTCTTGGGCTTCTCCATCTCTTATACTCACCTTATAGAACTCTTTTGTATACTCTTTTACTGTCAAAGCTCTCTGCTTGAGATTTTGCATTTGCCTAAACAATGTCTGTTGATAGTTACTGGGCAAAAATTTACCTTTAAGCTTTGCTACCATCCTGCTCCAGTTCTTGATTGGCTGCTTGCCCAGTCTCCTCCTTTCTGCCTGCACACCATCCCACCAGAGCGCTGCATGGCCCACTAATTTGGTGACAACAAACTTTACTTTCTTCTCATCTTCCATTTCTTCATAATCGAAGAATTTCTCCATGCTATTAATCCAGTCGATCAGTTCTTCTAGATTTAGTCCTCCTTGATATACTGGTACTAACTGGTTCCATGGCCTGGCTATGGATTTCATCACTGACTGAAAGAGCTTCATCTCAGGAGAAATCTCTACCGCTTCCTCCTTAGTAGCTTCAGCTTCGGGTTCACTCACGTCTCCATCATCTATGTTCCTGCCGGAGGTTAGCGCATCCAACCTAGCTCGCAGCTCCTCTACATATTCCCTCAATTCGACATTCTCAACATGCCATCCTCTTCCACCACGTCCACGTCCTCGTCCTCTTCCAACCCTGAAAGCCATCCTTCTATTGCTCCTGAGATTTAATTCAACACCAATTGCTGGATCTGATACCACTAATGATGGACTGCTTGCCAGTTCTAATGACAATCTTCCTAGTTTGATTGCAATATCTTCTATGTCTCTGGTTTGGTCTCTTGTCAATTCCCTGAGGTCATCAGTCATTAAATCTTCAACTCGTGCAATAATGGAAGCCTTGTAATTGCTGTCACAAACTAATAATACTTCCGCCTTGCTGCAACTGAATATCTACTCACTATTTTCATGAATGAAACAAGGTATATAGAATTGGGGCATAGAACTTCTTGAAGGCACACACATTTGAATATAATGACAGTACACCATATAAGCGGTGAGCGCACAACATTATCAGAACCTTTGTAACGTTATACAATACACAATACCTGAATTATGTGTACACGCACCGCTTGTTAATAAACACACAACTCACACCCTTTTTCATTAACAGATAAACACTATCGAAATTATAGTTGCAGCGTATTGAATTATAGTGGACAGCGCACAACGTTTCAATAAACACCACAATTCACCCTATGTAATATTAACAAATCAATATTGTATTGAAGTTATAATGCGTTGTCCATTGCACGCGCTGTCTATTGGTCTTTTCTTTGTTGCCACGGTACAGGTTAATTACTACAGCGTCCCAAATTTAAATGCCACAGCGTTACAATTGAAATCTACAGCATACATATAATAAAAAATACTTGATAGCACTCGCACAGCTGAATTATAATGCGCATACAAACTTTTCTATTCAGCAATACCAGTGTGACTGCGCAGAAGACTTCTATATCCTCCTTATTACATAGTCAAAATACATACATATCCACCATAGATCCGCGCTCCCATTCTCTATCTAAGACACTGGTTTTCTTTTTTTCTTTTAAGAGCTGCGGATACATTCATTTTCCCATTGTTCATGCATAAAAATTTCTAATTCTAGACTTTTACCTGAAAGGAAATCTTTCCTACTTTGCGGCTGAGTTTTACATCTTTTTCCTTCTTATCCATAGCTGCCTTATTACAAAAGCAGTCACATATAGAAAGTAGCAATACATAGTAATCTTAGCTTTTCTCTGTTTTTTCCATAACACTAATCTAGCATGCCTTATTCTATCTAGAAAAGATGGCATGTTTTATTCCTTATCTAGTTTCTAAATTTAACTAAAAAAAACATAGAAACAGCAGGCTAAGGATCCCACTCCTTGCCTGCAGATATTTTTTTTTTTTGATTTTGTGGAATAAATCAGAAGATTTTTCCTCTGAATCAGATTCTCCTGCATCATATTCTAACTTAATCTTTGGATTTGCAAGAAGAACTTAATCTTTGGATTTGCAAGAAGGAAAAAAGAAAGAAAAATACTTTATGAGAAGCTGAAAAGACATTGAAGAAAAGAAAAGGCAATTGATCCTAGTTAGGGGAAGAAAACCTTTACATAATTTTTTGTGCCCGTTGTTTTTAATCCTACATATATTTTATAATGATTATGGGTTATTTATGACATTTGTTTGTATAGAATTTGATGGTGTGATATTTTGTGGGTGGAGGATTGATGTTAGGAAGAGCGATAAGGAGGTTAAGCTTGATGTTAGAATAAAGAACTTAACTATATTTGATGATCTTATTAGGCTGTACATTGTTGGGCCACTACCATATATATCAAAATAGATATTTCAATCTTGATACCCATCTACGAGAGGTGCAAAAGTTGTAACACATTTTATTTTGTTCTTTGTTATGTATTTAGTCTACTTCCTAAGCCTTGTAATTGAATATGATATAAGTTTTCTAGCAACTATATTTAATTTATTTACAGCTCTTGAAGTTATCATGGTTGAATAATGTTTATAATTAATGGGAAAACTTAGTGGAGAATGTCAAGAGCTTGGAAGTAGAAACATTTCATAGTTCAAGTTGCATCTTGCTTAGTGGAGATAAGAAAAACACCTTGCTATCAGCATTACTAAGTGATTCATTGAAGGAAAAAACATATTCTTTTTATTTTGTGACCTCATTTAGGCTTCCCATGTATGTCAGTGTTATTCCACGACTGGAAGTGGATACAAATCATTCAACCTCCTTCATTTTTGTAAATACTTTGAAAAGGTTGTATACCAATCTCCCAATTGATCTTTCCATATGTTGTAAAGGGCTTGCTTATTTTTTTTGTCAATAACTGTTCATATCAGGTTACATCCTTGGATCATTTAAAAAGTATGAGAATTTCTTTATATTTATGTGAAAAACAACAATAAGGCAAGCAATGTGAGTTTGCTAGTTGGGAGATGACATGAATGTGATGGGTTCATTGTTGGGTATGCATTATATCCTTTGTAGGTAGACTTAGTCACATTTTAAAGGGAGTTTAGGGATTGTGATGTAGGGTTATCCCGCTTATACCCACAGTATGCATGTAAAAATGCATAAGCACATTAGTCCCAGGAATTTAACTCACAAAGCAGACAAATCTACGACCATCAATGGTTAAGACCATTTTCTTTATCTCTGTGTAGCTATGTATAGACTAACCAAGTCTAGCCCTTAACTCACCTTTTACTTTATATGGGAACTCAATCACCCCTTATGAACCTTAGTTTAAGCCTTACCTGCACTTTAGGCCTTCATAGTATTGTTGACGCATATATATAACAAACCCCTCTTTCAACCTTGGTTTCATATATTTTAACTCATAAATCTTCTATCGGCGCTCTTTCCTTTATAAACCATTTACAAAGGAAAACCCTACAAAACATACCTTTTTGCTTTTATACAACCTCTACACACTTTCCGAGGTTACACCTTTATTGAAATCGAGCTTCGGGATTTCCATGGGCCCTTTATAATTCACCCTTTCACATCTGCCGATGCGATTAACATATCGTTTCATTTTAAGCTATGGCCTTTCAAAACCTCGAAAACACATTTAATCGAAGTACAAGGAAATATACGGGAAGCTCGACATAATACATAAGGGTCAGACCTCAAAATTTATACATCTGCAATTTTATTTACCATTGGGTTTGTTCTTCCACCCGCCATTATCGCAATTGGACTTCACAACATACAAGGGTCTAGATTCTTACCTTTGAATTTCTCTGATGAAACAACACTCAACGATGCGATATATTTCTATTGCAACATTCCCAAGTCCACTCCCAATATCATATAATGGAGCGACACGATTCCAGCAATGCGATGCTCCCTTGCAATTTAATCTCGTCCATCAATATTCCAGATCCGATGGCTCCTGTGCATCAATGCTTGACTTCTCTATTTTTCCTTTCTACTTGGATTTAAGCCTTTCCTTCAGTGTTTCACTGTGGTTTTCTGGTTTATTCCATGGTTCTGGGTTTTCCATTGTTTTGATGCACGATCCCTCCTGAGCTTAACGCCGTGTGATTCTTTCATCACTATCCCTCCAGAGTATTATCTTAATCTTTCAAATGGATTCTGCGGTCCATCCTGATCCCGGTTGAATCATTCTTCGTCTCCAATTTGGACGAACTCTACCTGCACCCATCTATTATAAATAATTCCATGATTCATTCTTAATTCAATGTTCGATATTCTTTTTATTTTGTGACCTCATTTAGGCTTCCCATGTATGTTAGTGTTATTCCATGAATGGAAGTGGATACAAATCATTCAACCTCCTTCATTTTTGTAAATACTTTGAAAAGGTTGTATACCAATCTCCCAATTGATCTTGCCGTATGTTGTAATGGGCTTGCTTATTTTTTTTGTCAATAACTGTTCATATCAGGTTACATCCTTGGATCATTTAAAAAGTATGAGAATTGCTTTATATTTATGTGAAAAACAACAATAAGGCAAGAAATGTGAGTTTGCTAGTTGGGAGATGACATGAATGTGATGGGTTCATTGTTGGGTATGCATTATATCCTTTGTAGGTAGACTTAGTCACATTTTAAAGGGAGTTTAGGGATTGTGATGTAGGGTTATCCCGCTTATACCCACAGTATGCATGTAAAAATGCATAAGCACATTAGTCCCAAGAATTTAACTCACAAAGCAGACAAATCTACGACCATCAATGCTTAAGGCCCTTTTCTTTATCTCTGCGTAGCTATGTATAAACTAACCAATTCTAGCTCTTAACTCACCTTTTACTTTATATGGGAACTCAATCACCCCTTATGAACCTTAGTTTAAGCCTTACCTGCACTTTAGGCCTTCATAGTATTGTTGACGCATATATATAACAAACCCCTCTTTCAACCTTGGTTTCATATATTTTAACTCATAAACCTTCTATCGGCGCTCTTTTCCTTTATAAACCATTTACAAAGGAAAACCCCGCAAAACATACCTTTTTGCCTTTATACGACCTCTGCACACTTTTCGAGGTTACACCTTTTTCGCACTCGAGCTTTGGGAGTTCCATGGGCCCTCTATAATTCACCCTTTCACATCTGCCAATGCGATTAACATATTGTTTTATTTTAAGCTTCGGCCTTTTAAAACCTCGAAAACACATTTAATCGAAGTACAAGGAAATATATGGGAAGCCTGACATAATACATAGGGGCCGGACCTTAAAATGTATACACCCGTAATTTTATTTACCATTGGGTGTTCTTCCACCCACCATTATCGCAATCGGACTTCACAACATACAAGGGTCTAGATTCTTACCTTTGAATTTCTCCGATGCAACAACACTCAACGATGCGATATATTTCTATTGCAACATTCCCAAGTCCACTCCCAATATCATATAATGGAGCGATGCGATTCCAGCAATGCGATGCTCCCTTGCGATTTAATCTCATCTGTTGATCTTCCAGATCTGATGGCTCATGTGCATCAATGCTTGACTTCTCTATTTTTCCTTTCTACTTGGATTTAAGCCTTTCCTTCAGTGTTTCACTGTGGTTTTCTGGTTTCTTCCATGGTTCTGGGTTTTCCGTTGTTTTGATGCGCGATCCCTCCTGAGCTTAATGCCACGTGATTCTTTCATCATTGTCCCTCCAGAGTATTATCTTAATCTTTCAAATGGATTCTGCGGTCCATCCTGATCTCGTTGAATCATTCTTCGCCTCCGATTTGGACGAACTCTACCTGCACCCATCTATTATACATAATTGCATGATCCATTCTTAATTCAATGTTTGATATTCAAAACACACATTTTTATAATCTTGGAATTAAATCTCTATCTATGTAAACATAACAACTAATTACATAATGGGTCTCTCTGTCTCTCAGGCCTATTCTTCTAATACTAGTGGCCTCTTTTTCACACTCTGCTTGTAGGCTTACAATCACACTCTCCCTGGTTGGCTGGATGGCTAGCTAACCTATCCCACCTCTCTCTTTTTTCCTTTTCAATATATTATTAGCAGTTTCTTTACAGTTGAGGAACTATTCCTTAGTTAGTTTTTAGTTGCTCAATAGTTTCTTCAAACTAGTTCCTAACTAATCCTAACTTGATCTGCTTGCCTAATTTAAAACTAATAATGGCTGAGCCAATCTTAATTTTAAATGAACCACTAAATGTATTCCATATCTACGCTTGCTAAGAAATAAAGATTGTTTTACATGAAATTTTACAATGGCCCCTTCTTAGCTAACATCTAGACCTTTAGGTCCGACTAGATACTTCAAGCTTGATCTTTGAGAGCCAATGCTCCTGCATCAGACTCCCAAAGTTGAAAACATTCATGATCTCCTGATCATGTGCCTTCATAAGTTATGGCAAACCTCGAGGGTCCCAAAATTTTGTTTGTTGTTGTCCATAAGCTTCACTATCTTCATCTCTCTTTGGTTGTAACCTTCCAGGCTTCCACACCTTATGCTATAGTGCTCCGCTATCTTTACCTTCAACATTCTTCACCCTCCATCCAACTTTACAATGGATTACTTGCTTGGCTCTGTTGTAGCTTTTCTTAGGTACTCGCATCAAATCCCATAGTTCATCTATGGCCTCTTGCAGTTAAATCCTTTGTTGATAACAAATATTGCTTTTATTACTCTACCACTGCATCTCATTACATGTTTCCCTTTCATATTTAAACTGTTGATTACTTCCTTCATCTTTTTCTTCTTCAACTTATGTTATTATTCTTGAGATTGCTCCGGATATTGCTGTAGATATTTCTGCCACCCAAACTTCTTGAGTATCCTTGAAGTTATATTCCTATGGAATATCCAATTGCTACTCCTTGTTTACGAATTTACTTTCAAAAATTAAACTGCTCTCCAATTCCCTAACTACAATAACATATTCACTCACATTACTTTGTATATTAGTTAGCATAGCATAGTTTAGCAAACTAATATCTGCTTTTGTCTCAGTCAAAACTTGAGACGTTCTTCTGTCAATGTCTGCAATCCCTTTCTCATGCTCAGATGCTTCCAGAAAATAGTTCATCAATTCACTTTCTACCTAATTCCTTTCAAACATCTCATCACTATGCTGCTTATCAATTCCAACATAAATCTCCTCCTTTTCCTTGACAACATTCCATAGTTGTCCTTTAGCTCCTTGACTAATCCTGGTAGTCAGTTCAATCTCCTTCAGTTCTAAGACTAATTCTTCTTTAGCATGAGACATATTTGTCCCATCCTCCTATACATTTCTATTCTTATATTTTTCACTGTTACATGACACTTTCATCTGTCTTTCTAGGCTGACTAAATCTTCCTCATTCACATCTCTACCTATGCATTCTTCAACAAAACTCATTTCTTGATCTGGATTTAAATAGAAACACAATAAATTACAGAGATGAGATAACCATAAATACAAAGATGTAGCAGAAATAATACTTCATTTCATTATTGTAAAATACTGAAACATGCTTACAAACAGAAATGGAAATAAATCAGCTAGGGCGATGGTAGCTTATCTCTGAGAAGAGATGTGGTGACTACATGCCTCTGAACTGTGTTGCAATGATGCTTGAAGGCCTATTTATTGTTGAGAAAAAATGTAAAACCCTTAACATCCCAAAACCTAACCCTAGAAGATGAAACACCAAATTGTGGGCCCCGTTTGGTTAAATTGGTACATCAATTTCTCGGGGTCGTAACTTTGGCACCCGATCTCCGTTTGATATGTACAATAGCTTGTTAGAAAGATCTATCCGAAAACTATAAATTTGGGAAGATAAACATCAGTACATGGACCCATGTTTCTCCTAGATTTCCCAAAAACATCGTTTTGGGCCTCAAAACGGCTCTGAAGTTTAGGACCCGAAAAGCTGCTAAAAATAGTAAATTGTGCTACAATTACAGAAAACTGAAAAACTGAAAGAGATAGTCGTGGGGGTTCAAATGGGATAGGTGGGTGGCCACCAAAATCCACCTGGATCATTCCTCCCCCTTAGGAAGCAATGGTCCCCATTGCGTTGAGTTCCTCCATCTGCTAAACTTGGTCCCTGGTGAGCTGTTCTGCAATCTTGGATGTGTCTAGTAATGGTGGGAAGCATGGTCGAGGGCGGTAAACATTGAACACTTGGTGCAAGCAAAGGAATGGAGGAACGTTTTACTCCAAAGAATTTTTTCCCACAACCTTAGTAATGGTGTAAGGACTATGTCGGCATGGTCGGAGCTTCTGATGGGCTCTTGTAAGGCGTTCTTTCTGCAGATGCAACCAAACTTTGTTTCCCACTTGAAGCTTGTCTTGTACCCTTGTGGGTGAGGAGAAGTTGTTCTCGTGTTCTGTCATGACCGTATCCCTTTGTTGTTGCTGCTGCGTGGAGGAAACCTTCACGAGGGTCATGGATGTGGTGACGATCTTCCCCTTACTTTGGGAGCGAACCAGACAAAAAATAAATTTCCTAGTCTGTGAGATGAGATTGCTACATTTCTTAGCAGTGATCAAAGAGGTGGCAGTAGGTGGGGCTACCTTCGGTATCTTGTATAATGAATTACCCAAAGAAATAATAACAGCACGAGGCCTTGACTCATACACAACATGTCGCCTCCACAAGTATGGCTAGCCGAATAGTACATCACAAACATCCAGAGGTGTAACATCACACAATACCTTGTCTGTGAAGGGCTTGATGCTGTAGGCAAGGCGACACTGCTGGCGAACTTTGAGATCTCATCCCTCATGAAGCCACCCGATACTATATGACTGCGGGTGTGGTGTACTCGGTAGGCCCAACTGCTTCACGACCTCTGCTGAAATGAGGTTCTTTTGGCTACCACTGTCGACAATGAATTGCAGTGGCGAAACCTTCACACACATTTGTGAGTGGAAAAGACGCTCCCCCTCCTCTGGGTTTTCGAGTTCATTCTTTTGGATCCGAGTAGTGGAAACAGTGACGTTGGGCTCTGCATCAATGATTTGCTTCCCTTTGCCATTCCCCCTGTTGGGTTCTGACTCAAGGTCGGAGCATGCATCTAATTCTGAATCCTTTAACTCAGCCACCAGCGATTGCTTGGTCCGACACTCAATTGCGTTATGAGTGGGACTCATAGAAAATTTTAGGGGCGAATGTTCGCCCTTTGGCGAAATTAAGGGGTTTTAAATTTTTAGTGGGCGAATATTTTGTATCATACTACATTTTTAAAAGTCACCTCAAATAGGCCACCTTATTTTAAGGGAGAGGGTAAAAAAGGTAAATTTAGCCCTTGAAATTAGGAGTTACAACCTTCCATTCACCCATTTTCAAGAATAAGTTTTATTTAAGTGAATCCACTCGCCCATTTTCAAGAATAGGTTTTATTTAAGTGAATCCTATAGGCCAAATACCATATTTATAAAAGAGGTATGGTAAATTAATAAAAATATAAATAAATGAGACGGATGGTAAATAAATAAAACATCTCTTATATTTACTCCATAAGTCACCTTATATACATGCTAAGGGTGTAAACAAATAAAAAAATAAGTAAAGTGGAGGTATGGTAAATAAATAAAACGTCTTCTTATACTTACTCAAAAGGTATGGTAAATAAATAAAAATATAAATAAACTAGACGTATGGTAACATTATTAACCCTAATATTAGTATTAATAAAAATAAAAATGGCACATGGTATTGACCCATGGTATTCACCAAAATGGTACATGGTATTCACCCGTGGTATTCACCTAGAATGTAGTCTATTTAAATGGGGGAATTAAACCAGCATAGATCCATCTTTACTCTAGATCTACTAACCCCCTAGAGGTATCAAATTTCGTGATATGCAAACTAGCATAAAGTGAAAAAATATTTGATCCCTCTCGGGGCTTGGTGGATCAAGAGTAAAAATGGATGTTGTAATTTAATGTAAAAATCAACTATTAATTTTATTAATTTTTATATTACTAATAGTATTTTTTAAGCTCCAGTTTATGATAACCCATGGTATTGACCCATGGTAATACCAAGATCTTACAAGATTTTATAATTGAGTAAAATATTCACCATGCCTGGTGAAAAATTCGCTAAAAAATTATATTTACATATTATATTATTGATAAAATTGCCTTCCATTTTTCCCATATACCATGGAGATTCGCCCATTTATTATACATATAAATTTAGGGGGGGTTCTTAAAATTTTCCCTGGTGGGACTCTTGTGAAACTCACACCACTTTCCTGTGTCCTTCTTCGACTTCATGGTGTTGTTCTTTTCTTGCGGCTTCGACAGGTTGTCTTGGGTCACCCCGCTTTGGCTTTGTCCTTTGGTCTTCGGATTTATAGATCGAAAGTCTCACTTCTTCTGTTTGAACTTTTTCTCGATTTTGATAGCGTATTGGTATGTTGTGCCCAGCGAGGGGATGTTAAAGAAATCCATCTCTTCTTGGATGTATCTGTGTAGGCAGCTACGGTATTTTAGTACCAAATGCAGCTCAAAGTCCTTGATACCCAACTGTGTGTGAAGGGTATGAAAAATGTTTGTGAACTTTGGCACATCTTGGTCCCTTCCCTGTCGTAGTGTGGTCCCTTTGATGTATTTGTCCTCATAGCTGTTGACAGGGTAGTACTGCTCCTTGATGGCATCCTGGAATGAATCCCAAGTGGGTGTAGCTGAAAATAGTGAGCCTGTGCTTTCATTCTTCTCCTCGCAGTAGGTTTCCCACCAGTCCTTGATGTGGGGGGTTGCTTTGAGAAGAGCGAAAACAATCTTTTCCCAACTCGAAAATTCATGAACAGAAAAATACCCTTCTAGTAGATTTAACCATTTATCTACAGCATCTGCATCTATTTGACCCTCAAATATGGGGATTTCGAAATTAGCTTGTACCTTAAACGGTGTGGCATTTCCAGAGTAGCTGTTGGAAGCCAATGCATCTCCTCTAGGTAGCCACTAAAGGATCTGCGCAAAGGTGTCCATCATCGCGTTCCTTTGTCGCTCAAGCGCTTCTTCAAGCAATATTTTGATAGGATCTCCTGCCCCCTTGTCTTTCTTTTCATTCACCATGGGAGGCCATCTTGATTTGCGAGGCTGGTCTTGCAAAGGTTCGACCAGTTCAAGCCCTAACTCCTTATATCTCGACCTCGTTGGGGACATGCAAAGAAAAACAGAGAAAAAGCAGACTGCTCTAATACCACTGATCCAGATTTAAACAGGAATACAATAAATTACAAGAGATAACCATAAATATAGAGATGATATAACCATAAATACAGAGATGCAGCGGAAATAATACTTCATCATTACTATAAAATACTAAAATATGCTTACAAACAGAAGTGGAAATAAATCAGCTGGAGCGATGGTAGCTTATCTCTGAGAAGAGATGTGGTGGCTACATGCCTCTGAACTATGTTACAATGAGGCTCTAAGGTCTATTTATTATTGAGAAACAATAGAAAACCCTTAACATCCCAAAACCTAATCCTAGAAGATGAAACACAAAATTGTGGGCCCCATTTGGGTAAATTGGTACATCAATTTCCCGGGGTCGTAACTTTGGCACCCCATCTTCGTTTGATGCATACAGTAGCTTGTTAGAAAGATCTATATAAGAACTATAACTTGGGAAAAACAAAATTAGTCCATGGACCCATGTTGCTCCCAAATTTCCCAAAAAACGTCGTTTAAGGCCTCAAAACGGCTTCGAAAGTTCAGGACACGAAAAATTGCTAAAAATAGTAAATCATGCTACAATTATGGAAACTGAAAAAATGAAAGAGACAGTCGTGGGGGTCCAAATTGGATAGGTGGGTGGCCACCAACATCCACCTGGATCATTTCTTTATCAAAATTACTAAAACTTAAATCATTTACCTGAGGTCTCAATTCATGGCTTGACTTGGACTCTCTTAATAGATTTTCTAACAATAAAATCTCTCTGTTAGCTTCTTCAAGCATTAAATTTGTATGCTTGACATCTTCCTTCTCTTCTACTTGATTTTGGCTACCCATATAAGCCAAAATCCCTCTATTTACAAGTTTAGCAGTATGCTGAAAAGCAATATTTTCCTCCAATTGTGTATAAGATTCCTCATGAGACCTAACTGTCTCATCCTTCATCTTTAAAATAGAATTCAAATTTTTTCTCTCCTTTTCCTTTTCTTTGACAATACCCAAAGATCGTCCGTCATCCTGTATTACATCTGCAAACATACACAAATTGTTAATTTCAAAAGCATAAGGATCAATAGCCTCAATTGATGTTTTGGATATCATTTCTCCATCTTCAAGCTCACAAGTAACTTGTTCTTCTTCAACAACTTTGTTTTGTTGTAGTTCAACTCCTTTGAGATTCTCTGACCTCAATTGAACATCCATTATCTGCTCAAGCTTCCTAAGATCCTCTATTAACTAGGTATTCACCTGTTGCTCTCTCTTCTTTTGTAGCCTATGCCATTTTACCTTCTTTCTCATTATATAACCATACCTTTGGTCTTTCTATTTCCTCTGTAATAGTTCCATCGGTACTTCAAGATGGACTCTTATATTAGCTTTCTCCCTCTCATATTCTTCATCAGTCAATTGCTTCCATATGCCATTTGCATTGGCATCTTCTTTCTTCACTTTTCTTCTGTTGTGGTCTTCCTCAGAACCTCTACTATGACTATCAGTAGCCATCTTCTTCTCCTCTCTCTATGAGTTCCTCATTCATTCATTATGAGTTGCACTAAAACCTCCACAACAACAAGTACTCCTTGTTGAAACTTACCTCACCAAGCTTTGCTCTATACTTGGTATTTTGGAAAGTACTTGGTTCTCTATCTCTGGAACCTCCTTTGAGCACTTCTCTCTACTCCTTCTAGGCTTCAACTCATCTGCATCTTAGAGAACACAATTGTCCTTTTGTCTTTCAATCACAACTGAAATACTAGGTTCTAGCCACACTCTCTTAGAAACCCTTATTGGCTTCCTTCATCACTGCTTTTAAGGCTGTGATATTCTTGCTGAGATGCTTCACTAATTGTTGTTACATGCATATCAATGATATTTAAAACAAAGACGATTCCCAAGCTTTCAAAAGATTGCTTCTCAATTCCATTTTGAGAATAATCTTATCCTCTCTGTCCAACCTTTAATTGGATTCTTCAGGTTCACTGCTACTTTTTTTTTTCAGTCTTTCATTCACTTTGTTCCTTAGAAAACATATAACTTTCTTTTTTTGTCTACTACTATCAATCTTTAATTTGTCATTAACCTATAAAATTCAAACCAGAGTTAACATAAAACACTACCTGCATGATTTCACAAGGCAGTCTGCTTCCACTCTTCAACATTCGAATGAATATTTATTCTTCCAAAGAAATCAACCGTCACTTTGTTAGATTTTACTGTCTAACTTTCCTTTCTTCATTTGCCTTCACCTTTTCAGATTTATAATCTGATTTCTTTTGCTCTATAGACCTCCTGTCTGTCTTCTTTCTACAAAAACATAACCTACTAAGTTTCCTCAAAATCATTAACTACTCTAATACCAAATGATGCAGGCTTATCCCGCTTACACCCACAGTATGCATGTAAAAATGCATAAGCACATTAGTCCCAGAAATTTAACTCACAAAGCAGACAAATCTACAACCATCAATGGTTAAGGCCCTTTTCTTTATCTCTACGTAGCTATGTATAGACTAACCAAACCTAACCCTTAACTCACCTTTTACTTTATATCAGAACTCAATCACCCCTTATGAACCTTAGTTCAAGCCTTACCCACGCTTTAGGCCTTCATAGTATTGTTGCCGCATATATATAACAAACCCCTCTTTCAACCTTGGTTACATATATTTTAACTCATAAACCTTCTATCATCACTCTTTTCCTTTAGAAACCATTTACAAAGGAAAACCCCACAAAGCATACCTTTTTGCCTTTATAGGACCTCTACACACTTTCCAAGATTACACCTTTATCGCAATCGGGCTTCGGGAGTTCCATGGACCCTTTACAATGCACCCTTTCACATCCGTTGATGCGATTAACATATTGTTTTATTTTAAGATTCAACCTTTTAAAACTCGACAACACATTTAATTGGAGTACAAGGAAATATACGGGAAGTTGGACATAATACATAAGGGCTAGACCTCAAAATTTATACATCCACAATTTTATTTACTGTCAGGTCCTTTCTTCCACCCGCCATTAGTGCAATCAGACTTCACAGCAAACAAGGGTTTGGATTCTTACCTTTGAATTTCTCCAACGCGACAACACTTAGTGATGTGATATATCGCTATCACAACCTTCCCAAGTCCACTCCTGATATCATATAATGGAGCAACGCGATTCCAGTGATGCGATGCTCCCTTGCGATTTAATCCGATCCGTCGATCTTCCAGATCTAACGACTCCTATGCATCAATGCTTTACTTCTCTATTTATCCTTTCTACTTGGATTTAAGCCTTTCCTTCAGTGTTTCACTGTGGTTTTCGAGTTTCTTCCATGGTTATGGGTTTTCCACTGTTCCATTGTGCGATCCCTCTTGAGATTAACATCACATGATTCTTTCATCACTGTCCCTCCAAAGTATTATCTTGATCTTTCAAATGGATTTAGAGGTCCATCCTGATTCCATTGAATCATTCCTCATCTCCAATTTTGCCGAACTCTGCCTGCACCCATCTATTATACAAAATTCCATGATTCGTTCATAATTCAACGTTCGATATTCAAAACAAACATTTGTATAATCTTTGAATTAAATATCTGTCTATGTTAACATAACAACTTACATAATGGGTCTTCTATCTCTCAGGCCTATTCTTCTAATATCAGTGGCCTCTTTTTCACACTCTACCCACAGACTTACAAACACACTCTCCCTGGCTAGCTAGCTGGCTAGCTAACCTATCCCACCTCTCTCTTTTTTCCTTTTCAATACATTATTAGAAATTTCTTTACAGTTTAGGAACTGTTCCTCAGTTACTTTTTAGTTTCTCAATAGTTTCTTCAAACTAGTTCTTAACTAATCCTAACTTGATCTGCTTGCCTAATTTAAAACTAATAATCGTTGAGCCAGCTTTAATTTTAAATGTACCACTAAATAGATTCCCTATCTACGCTTGCTAAGAAATAAAGATTGTTTTACATGAAATTTTACAATGGCCCCTTCTTGGCTAACATCTATACCTTTAGGTCCGACTAGATACTTCAAGCTTGATCTTTGAGAGCCTATGCTCCTGCATCAAATTGGGCACTACATGAAGGGTGTCAAGAGGGGATTCATCCCCCATGGGTGAGGGGCATGGTGGATAATGAACCCTCCATCTAGGGGTTTTTGGGTCGATCCCTCGAAGAAAAATGTTTTGGTCCATTATGTATTATTAAGCCATTGATTTTGTCATACTATAATCCTAATTAAAAGGTATTATGGTTGTAATCTAATCCATATAAACATCTTTGAGTTTTGGATATTGTACAATACCTAAATATTGTATTATGAATAATGAAATTAGTATGATGAGATAGATAGAGATGTAATACTCAATTAGTTTGGTTTTACAATTAAGGGTTTATAAGATAAATCCTTTTGTAATCTATGTGCGTATGTGACATTGTGATTCTTATGTTTTAGATTCACTAGGTATTTCTTTTCTTAAAGGATTTTATCAAATTCTTCATTTGCTATTAGAGTTAAGTTCTTGGCTTCAGGAGATGTCATTGTTGATGGGGGTTTAACTCATTCTATGAAGAGAAATAGTATATTAGCTATGTGATAAACATATACATGGGTGAGATATTTACATAATGAATCTTGTCTGAAGAAAAATGACGAGCAATTCAAAAATAGAAGTACAAAAGTTAAATGACTAGAGATTCGAGTTATGGAAACTAATTATATGATATCTTTTTGTAAATAAAATGCAATGGGTCGTTGTGGCTTTAGGTACAAATCCTACTAGTATTCCATGAGAATACTAAGACAAGATAGAGAGAAAGGTGAGAAGTACAATTTTAATCTTCCTCTCAGATTCATTTTATTTGAATTCCTATAGATAAGACATTGTAAAGAAGTAGTGGGATATTTTAGGAATTAAATGTATTGGTCAAAGTCCTTGATAAAAAAGTTATTTCTTCAAAATAAATTATATCATCTTAGGATGAATGATTAT
Organism: Pinus taeda; assembly: GCA_000404065.3. Classification (NCBI taxonomy): domain Eukaryota; kingdom Viridiplantae; phylum Streptophyta; class Pinopsida; order Pinales; family Pinaceae; genus Pinus; species Pinus taeda. The sequence continues at coordinate 63,839 of APFE031747806.1, forward strand.
AGATATATGATCTAACTCCTTTAATGCTTTGATATGTCAAAATGAATCTATCAATATTAAGATAGAGGAAGAAGATAAATGTATTACTTTGTTATATTCTTTGCCAAACTCTTAGGATAATCTATTTATAGAAATTGGTAGTACTACTTAATCCACATTAAGATGTAGTCACATCCTTATTATTAGAGAAAATGAGGAGAAAATCCAAAGAGGGTGTGAAAAAGGATATTTTATTTGTAACAGGAAATTTATAAGAGGTGATTCTAAATATTGAGATCAAAATAGAAAGAAATGGTAGGAATGAAATGAATTTGGGCATTATAAGAAAAATTATAGATCTAAGGGTGTTTACAGAAGCAAAGAATATATTAATGCTCCTTCCACGTAAACAAAAATATTCATGGAAGAGGGAAAAAATGTTTACTCAGCATATACAAGTACACTTGGATATCATGATGCATGCTTGATGGATTCAAGTCCTCCATTTTATATGAGTCCACACAGGGGGCAGTTTTGTCAATACCAAAAAGTACAATGGATGTGGTTTTTTCCTAGTTGATGAAATGAGAATGATGTTGCATGTTTTTTTTTTGCAAAGTGGTCCTTTATACAAATTCAAAAAGAAAAAGTTGCATCTCATTTGAAATCATCATTTATTTTTTCATCTAGTTGCTTCTCATTTGTATCAAAAGGTCATTGCATTGTGTAATGTTCTAGGGTTTCTTGGAAAAGTTTCAATTTCGAAAAATTAGGTAGTTGCCTTCACATATAAAAAATTAAAAGAAAAAATATCTCATTTCTTGAAGTGTTTGTAGAATCTCATTTAAGAAACAAAAAGGAATCAATCTTTTCATTTACAAAAATAGTACTTGATTATTAAAGCTATTTTTTGTATTTAGTTCTATTGTTTTTGATAAAAATATTAGTAGTTGCATTTTCACTACCCATTGACTAAAAAACAACTAATTAAAATGAATGCTTAATATTAAAATATACTAGATTTTTTTTCCTTTGTCATAGAAAACCAATAAGTCTAGGTTATCCAGGTCCTTAAAAAGGGCGTGGAGAGTTAATTCTCCAAGGTTGCTTAACTAAAAGAGTAATGAATACTAACATCACATGGGTGTTGTTGGGGAATCCCCTCTAACAAAAGAGTGAATCAATAGGTTGTGTTAGGGTAAACAAAGGGAGGTATCTCCTTTTTGTCTTATCTTATCATTCTAACCCATGAGTGTTCCCCCCGACCATTGATTCTAAGTTGGAAACTTAGTTTCCTTTCCTATGTTCCTTTTATGCTGATGTAGGAGGAATATTTGTAGTACCTATGATAGACATTACATCACCAGTATAGTACTCTTGGAGGGTTCCCCATGAAGTGAGGGTACTTGCACTAGTCAAGGCTGTGTCAGGAGGTCAATGTAACTACTTCTTGCATCTTCATTGATTAGTCTTAGGCCCTTATCATCCCAAGCATTCCTATAGAAGGACCTTTAAATTATCTTTTTTATTCTGGTGCCTGATCCTAATCACCCAGAGTGAGAATATTATAAGGTAGTGTTGGAGCCAAAGTGCAACTTTGGGTTAATTAGAAAATTAAATGAAAATTGTGCATTTGAATGTAAAATGAATACATAAATTAAAATATAAGATGGAATGTAAAAGGCATTTAATTAAAATTAAAATGAAATGTAGAGGTAAATGCACAAGAAATGAAATTGGAATACACATGCATTTTCCATGGAGGGAAAATCTATTATAAATTATTTTACTAAAAACATTAAAATAATTCCCCCAACTCATAGGGTTAAGGATTACGTATGAGGATGGAAGTGAGAACCCAAAAGAGCATTTTTGAGTCTTTTTGGAGCGAGTGTTACACAAGGGTTTTTGGAGGTTGTGTGAGGTGTGGTGAAGGCTACATATCCTCCCTATCATTATGCTAGGGAGGCTTGCATATGTTGTAAATATGAGTTCATGGTAATAACATCTCGATTCTCATGTTCATTTTCAATAGTCTCATGTGTATATTACAACAGTTTCATGTTACATTCTCATTTGAAATAGTAGCATGGAATGTAATGTATTTAGTTAAAGTTGTTGTTAGTGTTATTTGGTTGCCCATGTATTGTGTTTGTTGCAGATGGTTGAGTGATATTTGTTTATTTCTAACTTGTTTCAAATACTTGCAACAATTTTTGGTTATGTGCATCAATGGTTTTATTTGTAGCAATTTCCTATATGTTTGGTACAAAAACTTGTTAAATATAGCTTGTTGGTTTTTTTATTTGCAATTAGTGCTAAAGTACAAAAACATTATGTGAATATTTTGGGTTCAGTGATTTAATTAGCAGTAGTAGTTAATTTTATTATGGTAGTGTCAATTTTTTATTATGGCAGTGGCGTAGTTTGTGTTTTCACCATTGTTGGTGTGTGGCATTGTTAATGTGCAGTACTATTGGTGACAACACTAGCACTAAAAGCACTGATGGTGATAACACTAGTGGTGAAAACATTGTCGATGAGAGCATTATCTGTGTTTCCACCACTTTCAGGGTAGCACTATCTAGGGTTTTGTAGTTGTGTCAGTGTTTGGTGTCGAATTTAGTTTATTCATGTCTTGTTAGTTTTTATTTTCTCTTGTTGTCCCTCCTAGCCAAAGTGTCGCTGACAATGTGTACCAGCGAGGAAAATTCTATTTCCCATGTCTAAATGGGTGGTGGTAGAGATGGAGAGAAGCCTAGGTGGATGAACTTGTCGTCCAAAGAAACCTACGGGATTCACCAACTTCTAGCTTCAGGAAGAGCAAAACATCTTTAGATTCTTGGCTCAAATCTTCTGGGTTCTATTAATTTGGTGGTTGTTATGTTTTTTAGAGGCTTTCCCTATTTGTGGGGATCTTTTAATTCATTTCTTGTTAAAAAATGGAAGATGAAACTTATTCTAAAACTAGCATCTCATAGATAAGCAAGCTACACCTTGAGATTGCTCAAGCAGAATACTCTGTCAATTAATCATAAAAAATAGAAATATATAAGTTTACATCATTTTAAGGAGATTAGAACTGACTCCTAGAAAATAGGAACTAATCCTAATCTAGGACACACACAACTGTGAAACAAACTCTCTCCAATAATACATATTCTCCATTATTTTCAACTCCCCCCCTTAATGGAGAAAGGGTTCATTTGCAAACCTAACATCTCCCTAAACAATTCAAATTTAATCCTCCAAAGGGGCTTGGTGAAGATATCTATTGCATTCTCACAGGTATTACAATATTCAATGAAAAATTATTTAGATTGACCCTTTTCTCTAAAAAAGGGAAACTGAGTATTAATATGTTTTGTGTTTCTATGAAACACAAGGTTATTTTCGAACTTTATTGAACTTTGGTTGTCACATTTAATCACTATAGCATATTTTCGTTCTTCTCCAGTACCATGAAGAAGTCTCCTCAACCAAATTGCTTCACAAGTGGTTGCACATATAGCTTTATACTCTGCTTCTGTTAAAGATAAGGATATATTACTTGGCATCTTGCTGCTCCAAGAAATGACCCCAAACCCAATGCTAAAATCATAACCTATTATGAATCTTCTATCATCAAGATTTCTAGCCTAGTCTAAATCTAAAAAATCTTTCAATTGAACATCAAAAGAATCAATATATTTAATTCCAAAGTCTAAGGTTCCTTGAAGATACCTTAAGACGCCTTTTTCTACCACCGAATGATTGTCAAGAGTTTCTGACATAAACTGGCTCAAGACACTGACTAAAAAGGCTAAGTCAGGTCTAGTTGTAGTCAAATAAATCAAACTTCCAACGAGCTGTCTATACAATGTAGCATCCACCTCCTTAGAACGATCATCATTATAAAGTTCGACATTTTGCTGTAAAGGTACTAAGGCAACTTTACACTGATCCATTCTAAATTTCTTCAATAATCCCCTAACATACTTTCCTTGAGTGACAAAAGTTTGGCCAGAATCCCTCCAAACTTCAAGTCCCAAACAAAAATGTAGTTATGCAAGGTATTTCATTTTAAAAACATGTGACAACTGCACTTTGACTTCTTTAATCAATTCATTAATATTTCTAGTCATAATTAGATCATCAACATATAAATAAATCAAGACAATCTGCCCCTTTAAATCAAACATAGTATACATATTTGGGTCATTTTTACTCCTCTTATAACCATTCTTCAAGAAGAAAGAGTCTATTTTTTCATACCAGGATCTGGGTGCCTGTTTTAATCCATACAATGCCTTATTTAATCTACAAACTAGATGTTCATGCCCCTGTTCAATAAACCCTTCAGGTTGTGTTAAGTATACCTCTTCTTTCATTTCTCCACTTAAAAAAGAATATTTCACATCTAGCTGGTGTACCATCCAATGATGCTTTGTAGCTAAGGCTATTAACATTCTAATAGTGTTTAACTTAGCAACATGAAAAAAGGTCTCTTCACAATTAATACCTTCTTTCTATGAGTACCCTTTAGCTACCAACCTAGCTTTATATTTTTCTATACTACCATCTTCTTTGAACTTAGGTTTATATAGCCATTTACAACCTATGGCTTCTTTCCCTTCTGGAAGATCAACTAATTCCCAGGTCCTATTTTTAATTATTGACTCATATTCTTCTTTCATAGCCGCCCTCAATTCATCATACTAACTTTATTCATCATAATTTTAGGGCTCAACAACATTTAAAACATTTTTCATAAGAGCATAGTCTTTATGCCTTGCTGGTAAGTAAGTCTACCTACCTGATATCCTTGGTAGCGGACTTGCCTCAAATCTGTCTTGCTCACTCCTTAGTGGACTTGGATTGTTGATTGTACCTGCATCACTTGATTCTTCCTTTTGTTTCTGCTGCTACACATGGTTGTCTTTAATTTCCTCATTTCTATCTTCAATCAGTAAAGGAATGTGCCATGCCTCATAGCCTTTGTCTCTGTTCCCTTCATCAACCTGTTCATGGAATATAACATCTCTACTCACAAATACCTTGTGAGTAGATGGATTAAACAATTTTTATGATTTGAACTCATAAAAATACCTTACAAATATGCAATTTATGGCCTTAGCATCCAATTTCTTCATATCCTCCTTAGGAATATGTGCAAAATATTTTGAACCAAATACTCTTAAATGACTAACTGCATGCTTAAAACCATATAAAGCCTCAAATGGAGTCTTAATATCAAGGCTCTTCTTTGGACTCCTATTCTTTAAATAGACTATAGTGTTAATAGCTTCTGCCCAAAAACCATTAGATAGGTTATTACCTTTCAACATGTTGCGTGCACACTCCACCATAGTTATATCCTTTCTCTCTCCAACCCCGTTTTGTTTTGGAGTGTGGGGTACTATAATTCCATGGTCCTTGCAATATTTGATGAAGTTTCCATTCTTGTATTCGCCCCCTTGATCTAAGCAGAGAATTTTGATGACCTTCCCTATCTTCTTTTCACCCACACTTCTAAATTCTTTAAAATGTTCAAAAGTATGACTTTTGCTTTTGTGAAAATATACCCATGTATATCTTATGCAATCATCAACAAATAACAAAAAATAATAAGCTCCTCCTAATGACCTTTTCAACATCATTCCACATACATCAGTGTGTACAAGTTTGATTATATCTCTCTTTCTTCTATTTAAACTTGAGGGAAATTCATCCTTATGCATTTTCCTTCACAATCAACGTGTGCATTTTTTAAAACAGTGAATCCATTAACCATACCTTGTTTTTGTAGTAGAAATAAGTCATGAAGATTGATGTGTCTGAATCTTTGATGCCAAAGATTCTCTATTGTCATAGTTGTTGAAGTTAAAGATTGGTGTGGCACGCTTGTAACATTAAACTTGTAAAAGCCTCCAACTCGTATTCCATATGCAAACAACTTCTGTTGATCTAGAAAAATCCTTTATGACACAATAGGTTTTCAAAAATTCTACCTTCAAGTTTTGATCTGCAATCATGGAGACAAAGATCAAATTATTTTTAATGCCCAATACATACAAGACATTCTGGATGCACCTGATATTACCATCAGGAAATATCATAGGGATGTCTCCATACCCTTTAATCTGGTAAGCTTTTGTTGGAATTTCTAAGTCTATCCATTAGAAACCCTTCATGTACTTTACTGATTTATTCCTACCTACTTGTTATATTAATTAATATGTTATTTACCATGTAACTACTAGAAATAAATACAATTACATGCTCAACACATTACAGATCATAAACTAAAGGAAACAGAAACAAGAACACAAGTGACACCATTGTTTTTGGACTAATTTCCCTGAAAAATCCCAATGCAGGAAAATTGGTGCAACTATCTGAGGGTTTGATTTATTAAGCAGTTTCATAATACAATCTGGGTTCCAAATCCAGCCCACCCAACAAAGAAAAAATATCAGCAATAATACCTCTTTACTCGGAAACAGATATTTCGGCTGAAACCCTGAATAAACACTCTTGTAACTCCACATCTCTAATATGCCCCACGAAACCCCAACGTTAACCTCTAGGGACTGCCTCAGCTCTCTCTAGCCTAGCGTTAGCCCAAAATCACTCTATCTTGGCCTTCACTAGCATCTGGAGGCAATCCGTCAGTCCTCTGGCCCTCTGCATCACTCACGCTGGCCCTTTGAGGAACTGCACAGCTCTTGGTTGCCTCTGCGTGAGCCCTAGCTGGCTCTGCGTGACCCTTGGATGGTTCTGCGTCACTCTCTCTAGCTACTGTGCTGATCCTCCTGGTGCTATCTCTGCATCTCTACTTCTGTATTCGTTGCCCCTCAGCTGTAACTCTAATCAGTCTCTCAACTTTCTCAACAAACCCAACACCAGAAAGTTGAAATCTTGATCTCCTGGTGTGTTCTCCAAGTGACCCTCAACCCTCCTCTTATATTTTTCTCATTGACAATTCAACAGTCGAGATTAAGTCCCTAATCAATGGCTCAGATTAGATCTGGATTGATCCATGAATTTTGGACCATTCTAACACAATTTTGTATTGATTCACATTAATTTTTTATTTTCCCTAAGTTTAGACTTAGGGACTCCATTAAAAATGTTAATTATTTTAATATCTCACAAACTGTTTAGAATCTGCCCAAACCATTTCTGGGTATTGGAGATCTCATGCACTTTAGCCTCTCCACCAATTTTCGCGGCTATAGCACATTTGATGCTACCCCAAATCAACAACTTTGTCATCACTAAGGTAGATATTAGCACCATTATTGGTCTCTTTAAAAATTTCAAACTAGTTCTTATTACCTATCATATGAGTGGATGCTCCATAATTCACAAACCAAGTTTCATCCTCATCAATCTCAGTAGAGAAAGCAAAATCAAACACAAACAATTTGAGGTCATGAATTTGATTGTCATCAACAAAGTTCCCTACATGCTTCTTATGTTTGTGTCTGGCTTCATCAGTTTTCTTTAATTGTAACAATTTCTAAGAATGTAACCAGATTTACCACAGTAAAAACACTTGATTCCTGAATCATTTATGGTCAAAGACATACCTTGGAATAGCTTTTTCTGGGGTGTACCACCACATTTCTGTCCTACTCCTGGTTAAATACCTTTGAAAGGATTTTTCTTCACCATCAATGCAAGATCTGCATTCTAAGGCTTCAATTTCATCTGTCTCTCTTCTTCGTGCATCAAGATCCCTATCAACTCTTCAAAGGTGGGATCTTTCTCCCTTTCTATCAGCCCTGTAATGAACATCTGGTAATCATTAGTCATACCATTTAAGGTAATGGTGACAAGATTAGTGTTGGGCACTTTCTCTTCTATATCACCTAACTTATCTCTCAATTCTTTGATCTGAGAGATGAATGCAGCAATTGATTCATTCTCCTCCAATTTGATAGAGAGAATCTTACTCTTCATAAACAACAAGTGATTTTTATTCTTTATCTCATACAAATACTTGAGAGTTACCCACATATCATTAGCATATTTTCACTCTCTGATGTGAGGGATGATGTTTTCCTTCACTGACATCCTTAGCAACACCTTTGCTTTGTTCTCCCTCTTCTCCCAATCTTGAATTGTTGCAGTTTTTCCTTCTCTACCTGTAGTCGGCTTTGCTTGGTCCCCATTTGCAATTTCCCACACACTCAAACCTTTGAGTAGTGTTTGCAATTTGAAGTTCCAATTCGTGTAATTCGACCCATCGAGCTTATTGCTCTCATTCAGATACACTTATACCATATGATTATTCATTATGATAGGATCAATATATGGATCTACCTCAAGATCCTCAATCTCCAACAATTGATTTGGCCAACAACAAAATTACACCAACAATGGCGATCTCAATCTTAAGAAAACAAAAACGTACCAAAGGGATGGATCTCTAAGGCAATCTTCAAGCTTATTGGAGTGGTCTCATCCTCATAAAAACAAAACACACCCAAAACCTGACCCTTGATTTGATACCAAGCAATCTTGATTTGATCAAGATTTTGTGGTGGATCACAAAACACTTACCTTTTGGAGCAATTTCAACCTAAAAAAGAAATACCACAGAAAAAACTCACCAACAATCTACCTAGTCTCTGTTCTATGTGGAGGCACCACAAAACACATACCCAAAACAAGGGATCTTGGCGTTGCACCAAAAAACTGCATCAAGGCTTCAAAAATGACAGGCATGCCAGAATTCAACATGGAAATTTCAATATGAGTCTAGAACTCTTAACCAGAAGCAAGGGATCGATAAATGCGGATTGGATATGTGGTGGCACTACCAAATGGAAACCCACAACATTTGCCACTCTTCTGCCCAGCAAGCAACACGACTGGAGAATCTACCCTCGGTCCTGACAATTCATCAAATACTAGTGATGTGGGCATTCACAGTAGAACCAACGAAGTGCCAAGCAGTTGATCTCAAGCGCATTTACACAGTGATCTCACTGGCTTTGCACCGAAATACAATGACAACTTCAAGAATCAGGAACCATTAATTGATCTCTAGCTTATTGGACACGATAGATCTATGGATCTCAGTGTTCAAATATCAAGGAATTTGGAGCTTGAATAAAATGATGTTGCAGGATCTTGGCCTCAAACAAATACATGCAGATGCAGGATATTTGCCTCAAACATATATAGGCACACCAGTGTGATAATGAAGCATGATCAGCGCGTTAATTGTTAAAAAATATGTGTTGTTGTCTTTGTTGATCAGTGCTTGAATCAGGGAAAATTATGTGCTGCTCCAGCCCTGCATGAAAAAAAAAAACAATTTGCAGATATGAGCTACAACGTCTCTCTCTAGCCACCAAGGCACTCAGACTTCAGCCACCAAGTCTCATGACACAACCATCCATTAGGGCTCTCGAACTAGTGACCAAGGCTCAACACAAGTTCACCAATTCGACCACAAGGGCTCTCAGCCACCAAGGCTTCGTACTACCAATAAGGCTTTCAAATCTAGCCACCAAGGCTTTGTACTACTATTGCAGCTCAGTTATGCCACTAAGGCACTCACTTCAACCACCAAGGCTCACGAGCTTTGATACCATGTTAAAAAATGGAAGATGAAACTTATATTCTGAAACTAGCAGCTCATACGTGAGCAAGGTACACCTAGAGACTGCTCAAGTAGAACACTCTGTCAATTAATAATAAAAATAAAAATATATAAGTTTACATCATTTTAAGGAGATTTGACTCCTAGGAAATAGGAACTAATCCTAATCTAGGATACATGCACAATTGTGAAACAAACTCTCTCAAATAATACACATTCTCCATTATTTTCAACTTTTCTATGATTTTCCAAGCCACCTATGCACATTGCTAGCAGTCATGGAAGACAATTTCAGTGAAGGGTGGTGTTCAAAGGGGATTCTACAATGTGGAATTTGAACCTGTTGTTGAGAGATGTCAGGAATGAGTTTATGTGAGGTCCAGGGCCATAGTAGGCATAGAAGGGTTATGAAGCCTCTACGCATGGTAGAGCTGTCTACTAGAAGATGGTCCATCTATAGGCAGTGGGTGGGTTCTTAAAAAGAATTTGGAGTCTCATGGAGATTCTGTGCAAACCGTCGACAGAGGTGTCTACCAAAAGCATAGGTCGATTGGTGCCAACCCCATAGGAATGACCTCTCAGCATATTAAAAGGACATGGGGAGGTATTCATGCATGCTACATAAAGACTTGATGAGCAAGGAAGAACACCACGTATGATGGAGGAGCAACGTCATTGACGTTACTGCGTAGGCATATGGATATTAGTATCAAATGGTTGTGCATTAATAGAGTTACGCAGAGGAAACATGGTGCTACATGAGGCACGTAATTAGACCATGATGGTATAATTAGTCATATGTCCACATAATTTGTGCGACAATCAAGGCTTCATGCCAAGATATATGAAGAGTGTGTTTGTGGGACAACCAAGGCTTTTCACATTACGATATACAAAGAGTGTGTTTTGAGTTGTGGACAGATGATTCTATATAGCAAGCTTGAAATGTAGAAAGTGTGGTTCCCTTGGTAACTGAATCTAGGCCACTCCTACCACAATGCTCCTTCAAATATGATAGGGAACTGAAATAAGGTATTATGATAATGAGTGTGGCTACTTATCTCAGATCGTGTGGACATGTCCATTTATAGCAACGTACTTTAAATATGTGTTCGTATTAGTATCATGTGTTTGTGTTCTAATACAAGTTGGCCTAAGATGTACACATAGGATAGTCATTCAGTTCAAATTATTTGCATTGAATTATGCTGAGGGAGCTCCAAATTTAAATAGAAAAGAACCCATAATTTTGAAATTTTGATCGTGGGCCATTTTCTGTCGGGTTATTTTTTGGATTTGGGACAGAGCATATGGGTAGTCTTCTTTAAGACCCCCATCAGGTGCTCCTAAATAGTCTTGTACAAACTAGTTGGCACATTGTGTTTCTAACTATCCCACAAATTTAGCAAAAGATGTAGAGACAGACCATTTTGTAGCTAAACAAATCAATCTGATAAAAGCAAGAACTCCAATAGCACCAGAAAGTAACAATATGCAAGGAATCTGAGAAGATGCAGTGGACATAGAAAATAGAAGAAGGGATAACAACAATATATTAGATGCAGGTTACAGTAGGGAATAGGGAAGGAGAAAGGATCGGAGTCTTGTGAGAAGGAGGTTGGGACACCCATAGAAGAGGAAGAAGTGCACAAAGAGGATGCATAGAGTAAAGTAGAGTAGGGGAACAACCTGCAGTTCAACATTTACAGGAGGATTTGGATTCTGCAATAGGATTAGCACAAGCGAGCATGGATATCCACATGCAGCTAGCTTGGGATGAGCCGAGTTTTGTACTGGGGTCTGTTGGAACCCAAGTGCAACTTTGAGTTAATTAGAAAATTAAATGAAAATTGTGCATTTGAATGTAAAATGAAGCCATAAAATAAAATGTAACATGGAATGTAAAAATGAATGCAAATAAAATGCAAATGACATCTAAAGGTAAATGCACATGAAATGAAATTGGAATACGTATGCATTTAGCATGGAGGGAAAATACGTTATGAGATATTTTATTAAAAACATTAAAATATTTCCCCTAGCTTGTAGGGTTAGGGATTATGTATGAGGGTGGAAGTGAGGATTCGGGAGAGTCTTTTGGGTCTTTTTGGAGAGTGTGATGCACAAGGGATTTTAGAGGATGCGTGAGGATCAGTGAAGGCTACACAACATCCCTACCACTATGGCAGGGAGGCTTGCATATGTTGTAAAAATCTATTCATGGTAATAGAATCTAGATTCTCATGTTCATTTTCAGCAGTCTCGTGTGTGTATTACAATAGTTTCATGTTATGCTTTCATTTGCAACAATAATGTGGAATGTAATGTATTGGGTTAAAGTTGTTTTTGTAGAAATTCCCATTGTAGATCAACAGATTATGCAATATACTAAAGCAAAATACAAGATCTACTTCTATAAAAAACTTGCGGAAGCTTAATCGAATTTGAGCAAGATCAAATAGAACACATATAATTGAGAATGAGAAAGCAATCACACATGAACACAGAAGAATACTCTGGGGAAAGCCTCAACAAAAAACCCCAATCTTTGTATTACCATACAAGTGGAAAAATGTTCAGATTACACAAGGCATTAGCTCACAAGCTATCCTGATCTCAGTACAATCCAACAATACAACTCACAGACTGAATAGACACAAGATATGCCTTCCCTCAACCCTCCAAGCCTGCAGTTTTCCTTGGGGTCCAATGCTGCCACCTGTGTGAATTGGCCTCATCACACACTCATCAAACCCAAAAGTAACTATGCAATCTCCAAGAAACGAATTCCTTCTGCATGCAAGAGATATCCTCCATGGAATATTCCTGCATTTGATAGTACACTGTCCCATCATTTGATCTCAACTGGGTCTCTATCTGAACTGACATGCATGAGTTATTTATGAGAGAATATTCAGTGATCTGAAGTGCGACAGTTACATGCATGCATGCATTAACTAACTGAACTCACAATTAGTTCAACAAACTATTTGAACTAATCTAACTGGACTTAACTCAGTTAACTGAGCTAACTAATTACAACTCAAAGTACAACTCATCCTGATCTCCTTTAAAAAAGGGATAACTTCCTCAATCAATGGAGAAACTATTGCATGTCTTCACATAGACTTCATGTTTGATTTTCTACAACTAATTAACTCAAGATGAATTAATTAGTTATTTTACAAACAACTGCTAAGATCAAATTCGAATTTTAATTCTCAATTTTAGTTTAGGGACTTACTAAAATTGGAATGTATCCTGAAATGCTATTTATAGCAGTGTTAATTTTAGCACTTCTATTTTTAGCATTTCTTGTTGCTATTTTCAACAATTTTCAGTTTTGTTTGTTGCATCTGGTTGAGTGATATGGGTTTATTTCTAGCTTGTTTCAGTTACTTGCAATAATTTATGGTTATTAGATTTAGTTATCGGAGAATCCACAGTAAAAACCATTTTGCAACAATTTTTTGTATGTTGGTTTTATGTAGTTGTATGTACATTTTGTTGCTAGTCTTATTTTGTTGTCTATGCATTTCTACAACTAGTATTTTTGTTTCCAAGGAGTGTTAAAATACAATAACATTATATGAATATTTTAGGTTTAGTGGGTTTAATTTGCAGTAGCAAACCCTGGTCATTTGTCGTTGCTTGGGTCATTTTCTATACTAACTATGTTTTTGCAGTGTCGGGTTTTATTACAGAAATAGTGTAGTTTGTGTTTCATCCATTTTCATTTTGTAGCACTGTTGGTGTACGACACTTTCAGTGCACGACACCGTCAGTGTGCAATATTATTGGTGGATGTGATAGCACTGGCAGTGACAACACTAGAAATGACAGTTGCACTGTCGGTGACAACATTGTCAATGAGAGCATTGTTTGTGTTCTTACCACTGTCAGGGTAGCACTTTATAGGGTTTTACAGTTGTGTCAGTGATTTGAATCTCTTCAACTATCGAAATTAACCAAGATCTTTTACTTCTATGATGTTAGCAGAATTGCATGTGAAAGAGTATGAAAAAACACAGGTGCATAATTTAAAGAAGACGAAGCATAATGGAAACCATTAAATCAAAGAACACATACACATTTATAATGGAGTTCACCTAGTGTGGGTAACGTCTTCGGGCCCAGTGTTAAGAGTGGGAAGGTCGCTTCATTAAATTTTGCAAGATCATGATGAGTACATGGTACATTCTTTGTCATTACAAGGATAAATTCCCTGAACTACAGTGGCATGTCTCTCCATGAGACATTCTCCTATAGGAACTCTCACTCAAATGGGCCTTCCTTCAACATGACAAGCTAATAAATTCTCACATGACGTGGCATACAAGTATCCCTCAAAATAATGGTAACAATGATCTCAACAACAAAACATCATCTCAGCAAATCAGAAGAAAGACACGGCATCACAAAAATAAAACAACAAGAAGGAGAATTATAGTGTACCTTCTATCAAGAGGAAGATGTATGGTGTAGCTAGTTAGAGAAGTTCTTGGAGATCTTTGCTCTCATTTTCCCTGCATCAATTCACTACACACACAAAAATTCATCAAAGTCATTTTCCTGTAGCACCCTTTAGCATTAGCATGAAAAACCAAAATCAAATGGATTAATCAATAGAGATAAATGATTTGCGGGGGGGTGGGGGCGGGGATAAATTGTTTATATTATACCAATGTGTTAAAATTGTCACTCCTTCACAGTCCTTGGTCTATGTTCTCCCTCTCACCACAACTCATTGTCAAGAAAAAAATGTCTATGGTTTATTGCAAGAAGCAAACAAGTTTGTAATTCGGTAGCACTTTGTTACCATCAACTTTCCTCCTTTGGTCCATCGATAGAATTTCTCTTATAAATATCTTGGAGGAGGTGTCACATTGAACCTATAAAATTTGTTGACCATGTTTGATATTGTTCTTTTATCCTTATCCTCAAAATTGATCAAATTTTAGCCTATTTTCTCTTATCCATTCACATTGTTGCTTCATTTCTCTTTTTTGCTATAACTAGAGAGTTGTTGAACCCTTCAATTACCATGTTAAGTCATTTGGAATGGTTTTAGGCCTAATAATTTTGAATGCTAATGTTTGAGGAGCATTGAAGGTGCAAAACATGAGTTTTCATGAAGCTTCCATGAACCAATTTCTGTATCTCAACTTTCAAGATGATGTTCTTCCTTAATAAACCAAAGGGGGTGACATTTTGAGCTATAACAACCATCCTAAACCATATCTATTATTTTTTTTTTTATCTTGATTTAGTTATCTTTAACCATTAAAAGTAATATCATGCCAATGGGATTTTTTCCACTACACTACTATAAATAAAACACTTGAGGTCATCCATTCAACCATACTCATAAGGTTATGTTGTCAAAATGTCACTAGGAACTTGAGGACATTTTCCTCTTGATTGTATTTTTCTAGTCTATGTACCTTGCTCATTGATCGAGGAGGGAGTCACAAGTGCATCAAGGAATCCAAACATTCATTCAAAGGGGGGGATTTGGATCCCATTCAACTTCAACAAGCTCATACATTAGGTGTATTATTTTTCCCTTCTCAATGTGGTAATGGAATTGTTTTTATTCTTTCATCTCTATTTTTCATGTTGATTGAATGGTGACCAAGGCGATAGTCACAAGCAAATCCAGTGATCCAAGGAATAATTCAAAGGAAGGATTTGGATACCATTCAACTTCAATAACATCATCCATTGGGGGTAATATTTTGGTGCTCTTAATGGTCCTAGAATTATTTGTATTATTTCATCTCTTGTGTTCATCTTGATCAATTTTTCTTTCGTTGGCTATTTATCTCATGAATATTTTAGGATTTGAAGTATCCAAATCAGATGTAAGGTTTATTATTTAACTCTTTAAACCATTTGTTTGGGACTTAATATACAAAAATTAATCTTAAAGTGGGATTTGTCCACCCTTGTGACAAATATCCACCCATATAAATTTTCCATTAATTGAAGGTTTCTTATTGATTTAAATTTTGTTTTCCTTTGAGGGATTCAACCCCATGCTTATTTTGAAGTAAGGACTCTTTCCAAAGATGCAATGAAGGTTGAATTTCCTTTTACCCATACATTATATTGCTACCAATTTATTTTCTTTTAATGGCTATAATTTTCCTTTTAGATTTTTATTCCATTGCTCACTATTTATTTTCTTTAATTCCATACTTTCATTTACAATATTATTTCCACTTCATGTATTTCATTTAGTAATAATTTCATTCTTCTCATTTTTTTAAATTTAAATTTTTTAGTATTTTGAAGTGGGTCTATGAGTCTAATACATGTTCAAATGTGTTGTAAGGATAAATTGATTTACCAATAGTACAATGATCATTGATCTAAGGTTACTTTCTAATTTGGTTAATTATTCATCTAATAACAAGTGACCATATACCATCATCTACCTCTACATATTACAACACACGATAGGAGTGGAGGTCATAGAATTAAGTGCATGAGTAAATCAAAATGAGATATAAAAAATGATCATTTCCAACTTGTTATATTAGATTAAATTTAGTGATTTCATATAATAGATAGGAATAAAACAAATATAAGCAATTTAATACCTTGTAGTTGGACATACATTTCATGACACTTGTTACATCCCCACATTCATAATTTAAGTAAAACGTAGGCATGCAAAAATTCATGCATTACTAGAATATCATTACCTAACACTCTAGTGGTCGTATATTGAAGGAGCCATTGGGATTATACAACATTGATAGAATGTTTTTGTAATTCTATGACTCATTAATAGTTGCTTCCTCTTTCACAAATAATGGGTACTCCAGAATCAACTCAAGTAGGGTTAGAAAACTATCAACCTAGTGTTCTACTACTCCTTCCTCTCTTATAGATCAATGATAATATGCAACTTATCTTTTCTCATGTCTCCTTATTAGTCTTTTCTCTTTGAATTATTTCAAGTTTACTAGCATTTTATAGTACTTCATCTTTCTTTTTATTCATTTTTTCATTTCTTCATCCAACATATATTGTCATCATCTCTTAGCAATATTTTTCCTCTTTATTTTCCTCATCACTCTTGCTTTTTTAGTAATTTCATCCTTTTCAACATCAGTTAACTAGGATTTATTCTTTATAGAGGCATCTCATGAGAAAATTCCCCACCATCACTAATCCTGAGTCTACTATTAATTTATGATGGTGATTATAGTAGTTATGTTAATTTTATTAGGAAGTGTTCCCACTTTCTTATTTCTTATTCCATATTGGTGTTCTCAAAGAAAGTCATGCTTCAATAATTTCCTTATTCCTTTTTCAATTAGAAATTTTTGCACTAAAACTGGTTGAGAAACTTTCCATGCAATTTATTGAGGAAACTCCTCTTATGCTATTCAAGGACACATGTTCCTTGCTTACTTGTTCTTAAATATTAACATTGAGTAATCTTTTTTATAAACTCAAATACGTTTATGCTACCATAGTTAATCAACTTTGTGAGAAACATTTCAATCTCTATTAGATTTCTCAAGTGTTGAGTATTCTACGAGCTTACATATCTATGTATGATTTGATTCTAAGAATTTCTCATGAGTTTTCATAAAAAAATCACGCGCTAGCATATATAAGGTTAAATTGATACCCCATAGTCGGGTGTCCTCATGTCTATTGAGGAATGACAAACTTCTCATGCTAGTAGCACATAATTCATTTATGAGGGGGAATGGGTGGTAGCCATTCTCTGAGCATGAAATTGATTTCATTCATTGTAGAAAGGAAAGGGGAAATCAATCAAGGAAAATTCATTTATTCCCAATATGGAACATGAATTATGCTATTAGATCTCAATAGGACATTCATTCCCTCATTCATCCCACTCTACAGGTGGTTGGCCTTTGTGGGTTTGGTAGGGTTGATAGGTTTAAGGTGTTTAAAGTAAGGAGTAGTTAATTTTTAGGTCTAATGATCATGGTCTATGAAAGGGTTTGTGCTAGGAGAGGAGGCATAGGATGTGGGCATTAGCCTCTTCCTCTGTGGAATGGACAAGGAGAAGAGAAATTTGATGAATATTTTCCTCTGCACATTCATTGCTTAGCCACTGCCATGGAGGTGTGGGAGTGTAGGAATATTGGTAATGGCCACTGTGTCATTAGAAACTTACTAGGATGCCATCTCCAGGACTAGGAGGAAGTTCAGAAGGGAGTGTAAATTTGAATTGTTGAAATAGATATGTATCTAGTTCACACTCACATGACTCTACAAAATATATCCCAAGATTTGGGATCAATTTCCCTTGTTTATGTACAATTTGTGGCTCTTTAGACCATGAAGTGAAAGCGTAACACTCTTCCATATAGACAACTACTATGTACATAAACAAGGGTAAAACCTATCGGAATGGAGGAAAAGCTACACTAGGACAATGGTTTTCGAGTGGGAGTGCCCTCTATGGCTACCTGAAGGATAAGGTGACCCATTTCTATAATTAACCAGCAAGACCAGGCACAATGTGACAAGGCCCAACAAGACAAAGCTCAAAGTGATAAAACTCAGTGCAACAAGACCCAAAAGGACTAGGCCCCAACCCATCTTAATGAGGCTTGTTAACTATTCCCAGGAAAGGCTCACTCAACCTTTGTTTCTTCTCTGCTTCGCCTATGTTTTATTTCTTTGGCTATATACTCTTTTAATTGGTCTCATGATCCAGATTTAAAATTGAACACACAAAATTACAGATATAACCATAAATACAGAGATGCATAAAAAATAACACTTCATTTAATTAATATCAAATACTGAAATATGCTTACAAAAAAAATGCAAATAAGTCTAGCTCGGGCGATGGTAGCTTATCTCTAAGAAGAGCTGTGACAGATACATGCCTCTGAACTAAGTTACAATGAGGTTCAAGGGCCCTTTTATTATTAAAAAATAAGATAAAACCCTAAACAACCAAAACCCTAACTCGAGGAGATGTAACACCAAGTGTTTATAGGCCATGTTGAGGTTAGTTGGGTAGCCAACTTCACGGGGTCGTAACTTGGTCATATTATCTCCATTTGATGCATATGATACCTCGTTGGAAAGATATCTCAGAGGACTACAACTATTGATGTGATTTCCATTTAAATTATTGGATCCATTTTTCCAAAAAGACTTCGTTTACGGCCTCAAAACGGCTCTGGAAGTTGAGGACCCGGAAAGATGTAAAAAATAGTAAATTGTGCTACAATTAAGGAAACTGAAGAAAAAACAAAAGAACAATGGTGAGGGTGCAAGTGGAATAGGTGGGTGGAAACTGAAGAAAAAATGAAAGAAAATTAGTGAGGGTGCAAGTGGAATAGGTGGGTGGCCACTAATATCCACCTGGATCATCTCAAAATTTTCATATAGACCATTTGGTTTCCTTCCCATGGGCATATTATCTCCCTTATGCTTACTCCAGGACAAGAAGGTTTTTTTTGTAATCAACACCTCATCCGAGACATAAACCACTCAAGATTTTCCATCCATGTACTTTATGTTAATTTCTAGTAATATAAAGAATTTTGGTTTACATACAAAAAAAAGGGTTGACTGATTTTTTTCTATTGTAGTTCTTCAAATAATTTTCCAAATTTCTTTCCCATCATTCATTGAACTCCTTCTCATTATATATATGTATATATATTCACACATAGGAGGAGAAAGAGAGTAAATAAGTAACTATAAAGTCGAAAATAACTAATCCTTATCATCCTACCTCTCTAGCCTTGTTACAATGTTGATTTCATCTCTAACTATTTATATTTCATCCAAGACAAAGGAATTTATAACTACCATCAATACCTTGCCCATTTGACCAACTCAACTTTCCAGTCAACTATACTTTCCAATTGATTGATCTTTTAAATTACTTAGTTGACAAGGATCCTCCAACAAATGAGTAACCCATGGAAGGGGGGATGACATTGCACTTGCACCTTGCGTTTCAATCTCTTATCTACATCATGGTTAAATTTTCATTTAAAGTAAAATTTGCACATTTTTTAAAAATCATGTTATGCAATTTATGTATTACCCATAAACTTAAAAAAATTGAATTATCTTACAATCAATCTTTAAAACATGAAGATAATTGGGGACAATATACATCAAGGGAAGGGGGTGTGATCATTGGCCTAGAGTGAGTAAATGTATGATTGGCATTACTTCTATCAATGAATCCCATGTTGTAGTAGTTTGGAAAGGCCTCATCCTTATTAATTCTTAAACCTAGGATATTTTGTTAATTCCAAGTGACTGAGTTCTAGGCAACCACTATAATTTCCTCTCCCTCCCTCTCACATCACTAAAAGAGTTAGATTTATTTTCAAGAAACTCCATAATGTATCTCTCTTCCACATTCTTTTTTATTTGAACTATATTGTAAACGAATTGTTGATTTAAGGGACTTAGCATGAAGAAGGTAGACTTAGAGCAGATTACCCCATTCTTCCATCTCCTCTTAACCATGACAATTCATAGTAGAGGGGGCGGGGGATGGAGTTTCTAAATAACCTATCAAAGGAAGGGATCCTACCTACTATACATTAGTCACATCAAATTTAGGAAGGGGGGAGGTTTAATTCTCAATCATCTTCCTAACTCCTCATTCCATTTGCATGCAAGGAAAGGATAAAATCACACTTCGCTTATTAATAAGTGGATTTCTCAAACCTAAACTTACCAACACAACCTTGCTTTCCCATTTAGCTCTATCGTTATCATTCATGTTTTGATTGCGAAATATCCCATGGCTTTAGCCAATTCATGTTATCGATCTTTCCTAGTTAAAGATTTTAAATTTATCCAAACCCAAGAACTATGCGATAAATACAAGGATAATGAAACTGCAATCATGTTTGATATAAAACACCGTAGTTTTGTATTCATATACAATGCCAACTCTAAGCCTAGGAGGCCATCAATCACATGATCTTCCCACCTACAATAGTTGGTAAAAAGGAACATCTTTACATTCCAAGTGGCCATTTGAGATATTAAAAAATTGAAGTAATGATAAGACTATCCTTTGTTAGTTTGTCTAACAATAAATGAACCCCTAGATCCAACAAATAGTTCCAGTACTTTGACCACTTGAATAGGTAGACAATGCTTATCTAGACCCTTATTTTCTAGTTTTTATGAAAATAAGGGCATACATTTGACTTTCTCTTGAAATATTTGAAAATACCATGTGATACCACACCATGTTTAACCGATTTTGTACTTTGTAATATTCACATCATTATCCTTCATTAGTTGTCTCCTTTATTCTCTTTCATTCATGGGTTGAAGGCAAAGCAATGCCGTCATTCATCTCTTATCCATATCTATTTACTCATATTATCCAAAGTTTCTCTCCTCAACTCCAATATAGCAACTCCACATATCTACCTAAAAACTATTTATCTACTTGCTTATATGTATTCTTATCTCTGTCCACCGTAATGCTTCTCTCTTTTAATTATAATATAGTAGATGTTATATATATATATGTGTATGGATTATAACTCATTTCAAATTATATAAAAAATAATTTCTTTATATTTTAATTATTAATTAATTATTTTTTAAACAGTTGGATTACTTTGTTTTTGGTTAAGATTAATCCACTTAATTTTATTCTATATACCAATATTATAATAACATTTCCATCATGAAGGTTGTAATAACCCTTTCATCTTATTACTGTTTTTTTAATTTTATTTTAATTATTCAGGAGTGATTTATTATAACGTTTATTTCATTATTTTAATTTTAATATTATTATCGAGATTTCCATAGTTAATGATGATGATGATTAACGTCCACTAAGACCAATGCGGGCTATTAGATCTCAAGAAAAGAAAAATAATCTACTTGTGATTCTTCAAAATCTTGATTCTGTGATAAAAAAGAAGAGAAAGAAGTGCTCCAAGATTGCTATAGTTGGGTTAGCTTAATAAGTCAACAAGATTGGAAGTGTGGCATATGTTAATGAATTGAGAGTGGATGTAAGTAAGAGTCAGGTAGTTTAAAAGGAAGTGTTTTTCATTTTCCACCTTCTTAGTATTGCAAGTCTAACAGATTCTATCATCCCAGTGAGTCTTGGGAGCAGACCACCACCCAATTGCACTTCGAAGCTCATGAGAATTAGTTTTATCCTAGCGATGTTAATTTTTTTCTTAGTTCTGGTCAACACAAAGAGTTAAATCTAGTTATTAAGGGTGGGGTTGATCACCTCCTTATATTATCTTAGCTTCCTTTGACCCTCCAGCTCCTTATCATCCCACATCTTGTCCTTAAAATTGGAGGTAATAGTATCTTTGAAACTATCTTTTCTTCCTAGGATGATCTCCTCCTTAATCCCCCAATGGTTGAGCCAAGACTAGGCATCCTTATGCCACCCGTGCTTGAGGCGAAAATGGGGGTTTTGACTAAAGTTAGAAGCAATTTTGGGGAGCCTATTGGATATATAAATATAGTTGTACTTTCAATGGGGGACACAGCAACTTCGATCAAGAGGATAGGATATGCAATATTTCCCTTGATCTTTAGGTTGTAGTTTATGAATTGCTTTTGAATCATCTCAATCTTTCTACACAACTCTCTAGATATATTTCAACCCCAAAATTCACATTCGTATAAGACAACAGGGGTGACGAGAGCCTCAAAGAGGAACCCTTTTTTACTCCAAATGCAAAGATTGACCAACTTACAATTGTTTTCAAGCTCATAATAAGCTTTCCAACCTCCAATAATCCTTTTCTCGATGCTATAATTCTAGTTGAGCTGATGAGGAAAGTCAATACCCAAATATTCATAAGAAGAAACCTTCTCTAAACATTGGTTATCATAGATGAAACTACCAGGGTGGTCTTTTTTGATTTAATGATCATGACTTTAGTCTTGTCGGTATTAACGATCATACCCATCTTAGAGCAGTAGACATGAAGAGTCTTAAGCTACTTGTCTAGGTGATCATGGCTTTTTTCAAGAAGAACAACATTATCAACATAAAAGGGAAGAGTAATTATTATACCACCAAGCTTGATGCCCTTGCAACCTGTAGTTTTTAGACACTCCTCAAGCTTATTGATGTAAATGCCAAAAAGGGTAAGGGATAGGGGACACCCTTTCTTAACCCCAATATTGCATTTAATATTTTTAGACCACCCTTCATTGGTCTTAAGTTGGGCAATAAAAATATCATAGAGGCAGATCATAGCAATCCTCAGTTCAGGAGGAACCATGATCTCTTCAAGTCTCTCCCAAAGCTTATATCAAGGAACAATGTCAAAATATTTTCTAAAGTCCATAAAACAACTAAAGAGATCGACTTTACTATTGTGACATTCCTCTGCAATGATCTTGAGAGTGACAAGATGATCGTTGGTCGAATGATGCCTCCTAAAACCAGCTTGCCCTTTAGCTCTTTTACCATGGCTTTCAAGCCAAAGGCTAAGCTTCTTTTCCAAAATGAGCCCATATAGCTTGGCTAGGATGTGGCAAATCATAATGGTCATGTAGTTAGAGGGAACACTTTTTCCCCATTTTTAAAGATATGCACAATAAGGCTTTGCATCCAAAGCTTACGGAATCCATGCTGTGCACCCAAATTCAGAAGCTTGTGGAGATAAGGAATGAGGATAGATCTTCCTATTTTAAAGATCTCAACTTGGTATCCTTCAATATCTTTAGCTTTCCCAATAGCAAGATTATTAATCCCATACTCAACATCTTCCAGGGAAAATATATCATCCTTAATAGGAGTGTTTAAGATGGTTCTCATGGTGTCTAGAGGGTCATACAACTTCTTAAGATAGTAGTCCCAATTTTCTAGGGGATAGAATGATTATATTTAGTTTTATGAGCAAGCACATTCCACCAAAACTTTATGGGCGAAACTTTAGAAAGGTGGAGAAGATGCTCTTATCTCTTATTAATATATGACCTCTTCTTTCTCTTGATGAGAGCTTTGTATACAATTATCTTATGAAGATTAATGATTTCATTAGGAGCATATTTGATCGTTTTCCTGGCAATTTTACAGTCTCTGTCATATCAAGGATTGAAAGTTCTATTTTTCTGCTTATACGAAGTCTCATTAGAGAACTTGCTAATGGTAGTGGAAAGGGTAATAGCAAAATGGTATCAAATTTTATCAATGTTGTTATTATAAGTTAGGGACCCTAAATCCCTTTCTAAATCCCTTAAGAAAAGGTCGACATTACTTTTATTGAAGCGAATGTGTCTTTTGCTTTCATTGGTCTCCTACATGTGGGTGGTGTGCATAACAAGATTAAGGGATAAGGGCAAAGATCCATGGTCAGAGTCAGGCTCGTACCCATTAAGTAGCTCAAAATTTGTAATACGGTTGAGGACATGGATGTCAAAAATCGTATAATCCATGACACTATTACCCAGCCCATGGAAACAGGTCATTGACCAGAGAGAGGCCACTTGTTAATACCATTACAAATGATTAGGTCATGGGAACTACAAAGTTTGAGGAGCTCGGCACCAAATAAGTTCTTGATTATGTCTTTAGAGTTTCTTTTGGATCTATTAGCTAAGTTACTGTCTTCATCGAACCACAAGGGGTTGGGGTTAGAGTTGTTACTTAACATAATAGCTTGGTTAGAAAAAAGCATATAAAAATATTAAAAAAATATATTAAACTCTTCAACTTTATTTTTAATGGGTTGTATGCAAAGGCCACAATTTAACTTGGACGGAAAATTTCTTGCCGGAATCTGGCTAGAAAATTTTCAAAAAATCTAACTGTTGAGTATTTGAATCACTTTTTTGATGGTGGAAATGGATCAACACCAACGAAAACCTTGAAGCACCCAAAATTTTTGATGGTGGAAATACATTCAACACCATCTAAAACATTGACCCACCCAAAACCCTAAAATTTTCATCCAAATTTTGTTAAAATAATGCCTAAACTTCCATTCATTTCATCCCAACCATATTATCGCTTTGTTAACTATTATTTTTAATAATTATTTTTAATAATTATATTTTTCATAATTAGTCAATTTTATTAATTTGATTTCAATTTTCTTTTTAATAATTATAATTTATTTTATTTTTGAGTAAGATTAAAATCCAAAATAAAATCCAGAAAAAACACAAAGATAATACGGGTATTCGTACTAGGTATATCTAATGAGTTCTATAAAACGTGAAGTAGTGCTTTTCTCCATTTCACTCTTTCTTCCAAGTTGACCTAAAATTTTTCGAAACTCGGTTCTTACTAGTGGAACCTTTAATTTTCTCTCATATATTTTAATACTATTTTTTACACTTTGGAACAATTGGACACCAATAGTGTGATCCGTCACACCGGCTAAGAACTTCTGAATAATCCACTTCAATTCCCTCCTATTTAAAGTTCCAAATAAAGTCTGCAGGGTGAATATTGCAAAGTCTGCAGGGAGGATATTGCTGTCCTTCCAAGTCTTGATACTTTGTCCTTGGGGATAATAAGTAGATTGGGATCTTGGCTTTGACAACGATGTCTCATTTATTCGTGGTTGTCTATTTGTATAATGGGAAAAAAAATGTAGTGCCCACCATGTGGCCATACGTCTAAGGATTAGAGAGTGACAATCCAAAATATAATTAAATTCCGAGAACTGTGTTAACAAATACACGAAACCCTGATCATACTATAAAATTATTTTAAGTGTTAGTTATTTCAGTCCTTGCATCTATGTACGATATCATAATTAAGAATGCAAGATTACTAACGATATTTTGATTTTGGAGTTGTGAGGTTGGTTTAACCGGTTATACCAAAAATTAGAAATTAAAAAATACGTTTAATATATATATATATATATAAATTTATATATATATATATATATATATTATATTTTTATTAATATATATTTTTAAAAATTAAATTTATTGATGATGATGATGGTGGTGGTAAACATCCACTGAGACCAAATTGTGGTCTATGGACCTAAAGAAACGAATTATTTAATTTGATTTAAGATTTTATTCCTATACTCAAAAATCTTGGAGAGAAGCCTTTCCAGCTCGCTATAATTTTGACATCGTAATAGGCTAGGAAGGTCATTTTTGCAACAAAGATTTTGAAATTGAGATCTAATGTGGTTATATGCGGGGCACTTTAAGAGGAAATGATTTTCATCCTCGATGTTCGTATTCTCATAGAGATGGGAGAACCTTTCCATCTATGGTGTTTTAGGAACTGCCCAACGACGCGTTTCACTATGGAGCTCATGAGAGTTCGTTCTAATATAATAAAATATGTTTTTAATATAATAATGACTCATTTTAAATTGAAAATATCGACAAAAATTATAATTCATGACTATGGAAATAGTAGAAAAAAAAAAGAAAACAATTCAAAATCAATATAAAAAAGTTCAATAAAAAAGAAATAAAACAAAAAACAAAAAATTAGTAACTAACAGAAATGGAAGTTATTAAACAACGCATAAAAAGCCCTCAACAAATCACCTTACAAATAAATAAATTTAAATAATAACAAAAAATGAATTCTCAATGTTAAACTATTAATAAGTAGCAAATAAAAAGCCCTCAACAAATCATCTTACAAATAAATAAATTTAAATAATAACAAAAAATGAATTCTCAATGTTAAACTATTAATAAGCGGCAATTTTTTTTGGTCAAAGACAAACTAATATGCACTATTACCATGCTATCATAAGGCTTGTTGATATAAACTTTTCATAATTTAGTTACTAAGTAATGATGAAGGTATTTACAATTATTAATAAATGTATGGTAACTTTTTTCTTTGGAAAATTTCATTATAAATAATCCATTGATAGTTTATAAGGGATGAGCTTTTACCAGATTTGTTCCGGTGATATGTTTTTTTTATAAAAATTTAATCAATCTTAAACTTTATTTTAAATAAAAATAATTTCACTTAAATATTATTAACAAGAAAAACAATATCTTTATAGTTATTTTTAATTTATTTCCATTTAAACATTTATTATTGAATAGAGAGGCTCATTCTACAGCCTAGTGTAATGTGTAAAGGTGTTTGTTAGTGATCAAAGTTGAAATTTTGCTCATGTCAGCCGCCAAATTAAAAAAAATTAAAAATCTAAAATAAAGACAAATAAATAACTTACAAAACATTTAAATAATGTCAGGGCATAAAAAAATGTGGATGTTAAGAAATTGGATCCCTCTAGGCTCATGTTAGATCCGTATTTAAGATGGATCTATGCTGGTATATTGATATTCAATTGTAAAATGGAGCCCCTAAAGTTCAGCTCACTTGGTTGCCTTAAAAATTAAATAGCTATACAAAACATTTAAATAATTAAAGAAATTGGATCACTCTAGGCCCATGTTAGATGGGTATTTAAGATGGATCTATGGGTATATTAATATTCAATTGTACAATGGAACCATCTATTAGTTGCCTTTGTTATTAAAATATCTCTATTATTGAGAGGTTACAGGTTCAATTCTCTTGACACTCTCACAATCAAACTCAAACTCACTTCATTCTCAACACCATTCCAAATAATTAGAAAAATAATTAAAAATAAACAAAATTCTTAGGGCAGCTGGTCGCACATGATGATCTGCGAGTGACTCTCAACATTGTTCCAACTGAGTGACTCTCAACGCTGTCCCAAATAGTTAGAGAAGGAATTAACAGTAAAAATAATTCTTAGGGTAGCTGGTGGCACATGATGGTCAGTGAGTGAGTATGGACAGAATTCGTAAAAAAAAAGTACCCAGATTTTGATATGATACATGGAAGGAGCAGCCCGCCTGCCCCCAGCAGAACCTCCGGCTGTTTGTAATAACGTGCTGTAAGTAATGTCAGGCACTGCAAAAACACGTCAGAACAGATAACAGTTGAGCAGGCATGTGAGGAATTATTAATTTAATCAAGAAAGTGGGAAATATGGATGGCTGTTATAGT
Organism: Pinus taeda; assembly: GCA_000404065.3. NCBI lineage: Eukaryota > Viridiplantae > Streptophyta > Pinopsida > Pinales > Pinaceae > Pinus > Pinus taeda. The sequence continues at coordinate 91,387 of APFE031747806.1, forward strand.
TATGATTGTCCCCCGTAAAATACAATAAAAATGATGAACGAATGGCCAGCCTTAATGAACAGCAACGGACAAAAGCAACCAACAGGAAACAACGGAAACCCACTAAGTCCAATTCAGCAGCTCTATAATTATTTCATTTCAAATCTTTAATACGGAACCCACCAGCATTATAACTATTTCTTTTCGCAGTTCTTAAATATAAAATCCCGTGAAAAATGGGGATTTGGTGCCTGTTCCTCAAACTGGGAAAAAGTAGCTGGAGTACATCTACATGAAATTGAGTTTCATCATAAGACTGGAAAGAGGACAATGAAGCACGCTTGATTATGAGCCACTTTTTTTATTTCTAGGATACATAGGCCGAGAAGGTCGAACTAATAAGCAGCTTTTTCATCACATCAATTCTTTATAACTGTCTCGAAAGAATCGTAATATATTCAAATCTATAATATAATTACATGAACTTTAATAACGCTCATGTCTAATCAGTTTAAGTGGTTCCCCATAAAATTACATAAGAAACTGACATATAATTATATGGCAAAATAATTATTAAGTAATAAATTTTTTTAATTGTTAAATGATTAATTATATGGAGGTGTGTCTATTTTAGAATAGTTTTTTAAAATTTTAATTTGTTTATCAATAATATTAATGTTTCACATGTTTACAATAAGTCTCATGTTTTATTCGCTAAGCATAGGAATGTTTTTGTCAATATGGCTAAATGCAAAAGATATTTTTATGTTAAGTAGTAGTTTAATGGTTAGTTTCAACAATGGAATCTCATACTCAAACAGAAGTACAATCTCCATTTTGTAACCCAACAGGAAATGAATGAAACCCATGGAAGTTTTAACTAAGGTTTGATAAGCCCATCATGTAGAAAAAAACATAAGATACTAATTTGACTTATGATTCTCTACCATCCTTCACAGCATGGTTTTCAAGATATGATTGATAGCCTCTAGTTGTGTATCATTTTGGGGACAATAGGGGGTTGAGTGTTCTTGTTGGAAACCCAACCTGGTTGTTAACTCCATCTTCTTATGATTGCAAAAATGTAAACAGTGATCAGTCACGATCATTTTATGTACCTGAAACATAGTAATAATATGGTGGAATATGAATAATGCTACAATGAAACCATTGTAAGAGAAGGTAGGCATGGCCTCGGCCCATTTAGTGAAATAGTCTACTATTGTGATGATATAGTGGTTTCATTTGGCTAAGGTTGGGTTACACTACATAAAGTCAATTCCGCATTTAGCGAAGGGTTCGACAACAATCATAAGGTGAAGAAAAGAGCATACATCTTCTTAGAAAGATTTGACATGGATGACACTTTTGGCAGTAATACAATCCTCAAAAATTGTAGGCCAAAAGTAACCAGCTTACAAAATTTTCTAAGCAGTAGCATGCCCAGATAAATGACTGCCACATGCTCCTACAGGGAAATCATTCACGAGACTGTCGACCTCCTCATGAGTGAAACATTGACATGACACCACATCAACCCTGCCAGAATAAAAAGTATAAATGATAATGACATATTACCTAGCCTAATGGTGTATACACTGATGTTCATCGTGAGAAAATTCAGGCCGAAAACATTGAGTTTGGAGATAAAGAAGAGCATGTCCATATCATGGATCAGATGAGCTAATGAGGAATAAAAAATCATCACAAAACAAGTCCTCAACCGTAACTCCTTCATCAACTTGAGGTAACTTGGTCATTAACTCAGTGAATTCCAACAATTTTTTGGATTCAACAACCTCAAACTCAAAATCTAACCCTTGAAGGATAATAATCCATTTCAAGTACTTCCCCCGATTGATTTATTAACTAAGAGTATGTTTGATGGAGCTAGAGTCAATGATGATAACATTCTTTCGCAGGCACATGTAATTCCATAAATGTTGGGCAATAGCAACTATTGCCAAAGCTAACTTCTCAACATGGAAATAACTAATCTCCAAACCATTAAGGCATGTGCTAAGATAGTAGATGACATGTTCATTGTGCATATCATCCTCTTGGACAAGGAACATACTGATGGTGGATTCATACTCCATAAGATAGAGAAAAATGTCCTAATGAAAATTAGGAAGGCTCAGTAATGGGGCAGACAACAAGGCTTTTTTCAAAGCATCAAAAGAATTTTGGGCATGGTAATCACATATGAAATGTACACCTTCCTTCAATAAATGCATCAAACCATTCATTATCTCAACATAGTTGGAAATAAACCTACGAAAGAAATTAGCTTTCCCTTCAAGTGCTTGAAGCTGGTGAAGTGTACGCGGAGGAGGAAAATCAATAATAGCCTCAACCTTAGATGGATCAACTTGGATCCCTTCTTGGGAAATGATGAAGCCTAGAAACCTCCTAGAATATATGAAAAAGACACATTTATGTGGGTTTAATCGAATCTTATAATAACAATGCCAAAGAAAGAGTTCCCTAAGATGGGTTGAAAGATCCACATGTTGGAATGACCAAGTTGTAAGGTCATCTAAATAGACTTTGACGATGTGTTTAATGTTATGAAATGCATAAGGCATGGCCCACTAGAAAGCTACACTAGCATTTTTAAGGCTAAAAGGCAATTTTCGATATGCAAATTTTCCCCATGGGAAGTAAAGGTAGTTTTCCGCTGATCGACATATTCTTCCTTAATTTTCCATCAAGTTAGGGCAAAAACTGTCACCATTGATGTTGAAGCTATCAATCGCCACATTATACTATAAATTTCTCCTTGGTTGTAGTTGGTTTTATGCCATGATTGCTATAGTGTCATGAACGTTTTATGTGATTCACTTCCCTCGTGAAGGCAAGATTGTCATAATCAATCAATTGAGTATTGTGTACCATCAAATCAGTATACTTTTATGGGGATTGTTGTCCCATTTGTTGGAGCTCACCCTCAATCATATGAGAGTATTGGTGTAGGATTGTTTAAAATCCCATCCCTTATAAGTTTTTTCCCTACACTCCCGCCCAATGTTCCATTTACCTCTATCACTTCCATGCATATGATCTCTTCCATCACCATTGGATCCCATTAGTCTCCTAACCCTTGGGTGTTGCCTTCTTCTTTGGAGGTTGATTAGTATGGTGATCACAATCCTCTAAGTCCATCTAAGATCACTTATCAATGCATCTAGCAGCATCTGACACTAGTGTCTTTGTGATGTAGATCTTAGTTGTTTTGGATGGTTTTCTGAGAGATTTATGATGATGCTTGAACAAAGCTAAGTTATGAGAAATTTATGTCATTTTGAAGTTTTTGATTAATAATAAAACAAGTTTATATGTGTGCCATGTGGAAACACTATGGGAGGACACATAGCAGTATGGATGTTGACATGGCCCCACCATAAGGGGACATGTGGCAATATGACAATATGACAACTAACATGTGGCATGACATGAGTATGACATGTTGCAGGGTTGTTAATGTGGCACTAATGATGTGGTTTAACATGGAAAGTGACTCAGTAATGATGCAACAAGCTAACATGGTGGGAAATGTGACTGTTCAATAGGTGGAGCAATCAGAGGCTTCCATGTGATAGCCTCGAAATGACCAAGAAGGTTATAGTCATGGTTGAAAAATGGTTGGTTTGAAATCCTAGTCAATGGAACAAACCAAAAAGCTTACTTTTACACTACATGGGTGTGGTTACAATGGAAAGAATAAAATGTTTACTTAAATTTTGTTAAAATGATGTTGTATATATATGACACCGGTTGGAATCGAGATTGCAACCTTCATCAATAACCAATACCTTGTACCAATACGCCAAATGATTTCATGTTGGTGATTGAACCAAACACATTATATTTGAATTCAATGTTAGATCTAAAGTTCATGGGTGGAAGGTCTATGGTTTTTAACATGGGTGTGGTTACAATGGAAAGAATAAAATGTTTACTTAAATTTTGTTAAAATGATGTTGTATATATATGACACCGGTTGGAATCGAGATTGCAACCTTCATCAATAACCAATACCTTGTACCAATACGCCAAATGATTTCATGTTGGTGATTGAACCAAACACATTATATTTGAATTCAATGTTATATCTAAAGTTCATGGGTGGAAGGTCTATGGTTTTTAACCCATGACCTCCCTGGGAACCTTCCATATGTTTTACCACATGCTGCAATTGTTTACCTTATTTAGGAGATGATGACATATTTTTTTATGTTGAAAATTTTGTAAGCTCAAAATATCATAACAAATAATGGATTGAACCTGCAATCACTCGATTATTGACCAATCCTTTTTTCCATTATACCATAGAGTTTGTGTGTGCAAAGAACACCTAGAAAAAATTGTTTTGTGCTAAACCTTATTTTATGTATTGAATAAAATAGTGGATTTCATCCTTGTTATGGGTAGTCCAAAGGGGAGAGAGTGGATTTTAGGCTACCACTACCTTTGTAGTAGAGTTACAGGAAAGTTGATTTTTGTTTTATGAGACCAAGTGGATGTACATCAATTTTTTTACCTTAATAAAGTGGTTATCATTGGAAGTAGGATCCATTATCAAATTTGTTTTGTGACTCTCTATTTTCTTTGATATTATTTCTACAATTTTAGACTTTTTCATTTTCTCTCTAAACATCATAACTTGAGTTAATTTCCATTCAAAATTAAGCTTAATTGAAAGCAATTCATAGACTTCTTGATCACTGAGGCACAAAGGTATGTCTATCAAAGGCTTGAACCATTGTACTTGACTTGGAAAGTGCTAGAGAATCAAGAGGTTTCTAGCATCACATGGCCATAACGCAAGTGAAATTCCCTTCATCCACAAGCATGCGGTGTACATATTGATTGAATATGCACACCAAAATTTGGATTATGACTTGATGGGTGAGTCTAAGGTGAGGGGCATTGGCATCAAACGTAATGAAAATTGACTTTGAGGGATAAACTCTTTTGATATCAACCAACAAGGACTTGTGTTTCATAACATAACTCTTTCAAATCTCTAGAGTAGATATGGCATAGGGTGCATGGTCTAAATCCTCAATGATACTATATTGTTCAACAACTCGTGGATTAGGATTGTATGTCTACTTCTAGAGAACACCCTTAGGTGGGAAAAAAAACTAGCTCGAAATGCTTATTTAGCATGAGAGGTCCATTGGGCACAGTGGAGGTGATCAGGATCTTAGAGGAAGAACTTAAATCTATAGTGTCGTAATATTTAGCTCTCATGGACAAGTTAATCTACTCATTGCACTTAAAATAGGTGCATGGCCTATAGGAAAATTATATTATCATCGATTTCCCTAGGAAAATGTGGAGCATATTATGTAACCATTTTATCTTGTGGATTGGTAGGGAATGGATGGGTCAACACAACCAAATACTAGGTGGCTACTAGTTTTGTGAGGAAACAGTTAATCTCATCCTTACATGGAGACTCATGAGTTAAGTGATATCCTTGGAAAATATTGCAAGGGAGTTTAACTTTATGACGTTTATCACTCTTTCCCCCACCCTAATTAGGTTGGTTTTGTTGGGTCTCCTGAGAAGGTTTAGAAGTATTTTTTTTATTCTTCTTCTTAGTTTTCAGGCCAGGGTGCAGAGAACTCTTAGGATGTGTAGATTGCATCGTATTAACTCTCAGAAGATAATGTTTGTTGATAATTGGGCGCAATTGTTGAGGATTATGAAGCAATGATTAATTGCCCCAATTAAGTAGCTAGTTGGCTCACAAAATTGGAAAATATGGAACTAGTCACTCTGCCAGAATGTCCTGGTTTAGGTCATCGTGTATTAGAGAAAGGTTGAGAAGAATGAGGGACGATATCATACAAAGTGCCTATTGAGAATAAATCAGATCAAGATGTTGAGCACGTAGAATGGACTGTTCTTTAGTAGTCACCCCAACCATGGTGACATCCTTGGCTATAAGTGGAAGAAAGTATTGAATTAACTAATATTTGCACAACAAGTCATGAATCTTGGTCCTAATTAAACCTCTTTTATCACCTCCACTTGTGTATATGATCAAAAATATGAGTAGAGGCATCTTATTTAAATGTTGACATGAGGTCAATATTGAGCTCTTATTGCATAAGTAATTGGAATTTGTTTAATAAGGTTTGTGCCAAAGGCAGCATAGTAATTATTTAATTCCCTATCAAGTTTGATGTACCATTATATAATGAGCCTCATCAATGGGTAATTATATGGGCCTTAATTCACCTCCTAGCTTAGTCAAACTAGCTATTCTCATAACTTATTGCATATTTTTTATTATATTTTGTTTATGAGATGAGTTAGAGTTGGATATTTTTCTTTGTGGTCTATTGTGCATTTAATGCAAGATTAAAGGATAAAAGCAAGGAATTTTGGCAAAGACCAAGGTCAAAACACGAATGGGACAAGGGAGAGGGATTATAGGAGGTAAATCCTCCTCATATACTACCTCTCCATTTGAATATTCCTCCATCAGCTCGAAATGCTAACAACCAAATCATGAGGACAAGAAGGTAGCCAAGCAAGTGAAAGACAAAGCACTAGTTTATCTCGAGTTTGGGAGTAGAGACTCCCTAATTTCAAGGAAGTCCTTGGAGACTTTAGATGTATAATTAGAAAGGCCTAAGAGCTTAGTAGGATTCGAATTTGTATTGTAAAACTCTACTCTATTTTTGAGCTACAAGACTTGTGAGGACTTTTTTGATGTAATCTATTGTTTTGGTAATAAGAATGAGTTTTTTTTTGAGCCAGCTCTGAGTTAACTTAGAGGGCTGAAGCTATTAAGTTAGGGCCCAACCCTAGCAGCCAAGGATCCTCTCTATTGTACATGTATTCTAGTGTAGATTCATAGCTTAATTGTTCATTTTCTTAGTACATGCATTTCCATTACAGCAGTGTAGATTAGATTGGTTATGCGATAGCTTGCTTCCATTTGTACCTTCTTTCAAGTAGCAGGTTAGCAAGGAGAAAAAGGATCGCCACAAGGTTTTCAGTAGGTGTCTTGGCCTCACTTCCTCCCTCTGGGACCATGACTTGAGGAAGGGACCCTTTAGCAACCCCAGAAACACAGATTTCTAGTTCTTATATGAGCACTGGAGTTTGTTGTCTTTGATTCAGTATTTCATACATGTTGCAAGGCAGATTTAATTGTCATCTTTTTCCATCTCCATTTCTGCAATAATATATCACTCATGCTTTCATTCCCTTCAACAACTTTCTTCATGCTTAATATAGGCAATTGATTCATCATTTTCTATTTTATGAAATGTATCTTGTTGCATAGTTCTTGGAAGACACACATGTTTTAAGAAGATCAGGTACTTCAAGAGGAGACCAAGAATTCATCACCAACAACCACCTTCCACTTCATCCACCTTAGCCATCCCTTGTTTCACCATCACCCTCACTAGTTTTTCATCATTTTTCATTGAAATTCCCCTAGATACATTGAGTGAATCTAACCATCTCTTATATTGGATATTGACTCTTGAGTTCTCCTAGACCTTCTAGCACTGCATTCCACCCATCAAACACCTTTCCCAAGCTTTCCAAGACCTCCAACATCTCACAATTAGCTTTCAGTTGTATCCTGTAGGTTTCCTGGAATTCCAATAGGATCTTCCTATAGGTTTCTAGTACATCCTGTCAGTTTTCCTGAAACAGCCTGTTTTGAGGCTAAGTTGATGGGAAGCCTCTAGGAAGTCACAAAAATTCTCCCAGGACCCCTCCACACCATCCAACCACTTCATAAACCTTCTATCCATCCTCAAACACCTTCTATCCACTTGTCACATCCACAATAACAATTAGTTTGCATACTTGATTTTGCCTAAAAAAAAAAACAAAGTGAAAATAGATTTAGTTGAGTTTCTTTGCTTGCACCTTAGTATTGTTTTATTCTTTTTACTTCTACAACTTAGATAGTAGCATTTGTTTGTTGTTGATTTAGCATTTCTGCTTAGCATAGCTTCTTAAATGGTCAATTAGGGTATGGTGTGGTTTAGCATTACATGTTGTCTTTTTCAATTATTGTAGTAGAGTAACTCTCTCTTAGAGTAGATTTTACCTTCTTCCATCAAATAATCAAGCTTCTTCTAACTCTATAGAAGTCTACCTTGGAACCCCAGTGGTCTCTCGCCAGCTAAACAGTGACAACGGGAAAAACCATCATTTTTACTTGTGCATACAACACTATCACATCCAAGTTTGTACGAACCCTGGGTTGATAAGTAAAGTTGGTGGCCCAGGAGTTGCAACATCCTTACTACAATACTGGCGCTCATCACTTTTTGGCGCCACTGGGGAGGTGTCTGAGTAGAAAGTGAATACTGCTTTCTCTTCTTCTATTTCTTTTCTTCAATCTTTTGCCATTAGTTTATTTCTGCCAAAGTAATCTAGTTGTTTCCTTTCTTTCATTTTGCATTATATGCTTTCCTTTCCATTCTGCAAATAGGATTTCAATTCAGCAAGTAGCTTTCTAATAATGTCAGTAATTTTCATTCAATCAACAATTTCAATTCTGCAAGTACTTTCCAATTTTTAAAAAGAATACAAAACCAAACCAAAAATATTTCATTTCATGCCTCGTACGAACAGGGACAACTTAGGGAAATTTTTCCAAATACCCCACTGCATCCAAAAACCAACCTTCTCTCTTCTTCGGTGGCTGTGAACTGGAGGAACCCTTAGGTGAGAAACCTGGCATATTTGAAGAACCTACAACAGAAGAATAAGAAGAGGAACCCATTCCTACTGAACCAATGGCTGAAAACTGAAATGACAGAGGGAATAGAGAGATAGAGAGAGAGAGAGAGAGTTGAGGGTGCCTTCCCCCATCAAGGAAACTAATCGGGACACTAAGATGAAAAATATAAGCCCCTCTTCCCTACCTCATTTCCATGGCCTGACTAGAGAGGACCTTGACACTTTCCTATTTGAGGTTTTGTTGTATGCCGAACCTATGACTATATAGATGATGAGAAAAAGTTAAAACTATTTCCATCTACCCTCAAGGATGTAGCATTGGACTGGTTCATGGGTTTACCTGGAGATAGCATCACAACTTGGGCTCAGATGCAGCAAGCCTTTACCAACAAATATCGAGACTACTGTCAGTCAAAGGATACTAAAGAATAAATTTATAGGATGACCATAGGCCATGATGAATCCTTAGAAGACTACGAAGAAAGGTTCCAGCTTATTTACAAAAGGGCTAGGTGCACACTTGACCCTGAATCACTAAAGTTGGTCTTGCTTCGGGGAGAAAGAGAAGATCTTCTAGATACATTACATTTGTTAGATGGAGGAGACATCTACCAATTACCCTATGAGGATATCAAGATTGTATTTAGAAACCATTATAGGGTGGCCAGGAAAAAGGGTAGGGGTAGTCAACCTAGGGCCAATACATCATCTTCTAACTCATCCATCAAGGGTGGAATTAGAAACATGCTGGAAGATTTCAAAAGTGAGATGCTTGTTATAGACATTTTTGGGCACTCCAACCCCCAATCATACATGTCCATAAACCAAGGGCTTCTAAGTCCCTAAAAGTGTTTCTTCACACCCTAAAAGAACAAGGTCAGCTGATTACATCATCTCCCAGAAGTTCTCCATGGAAAACTGCTCAGAACTGGTCAAAATTGGGCCATACAGACTACCTAGTGCAGAGGGTGCGATGCATCTCACCTACTCAGTGTAAAAAGTGTGATGCATACTGGAAAGCCCTTCTGTAGGGTGCAATGGGCGGGAGTAGACAAATGGAAGAGACAGTTTGCAAGGTGGATGATCATGGAATCTTCCAGAAACTTCTCCTGTGACACTTGCCTCTCTGAATTCACCTAGGGATGAGTAAGAGATCATCTATCTCCTAGTGGAATCAAGAACTATCAGAGAGAGGACACTAATCAAAATCCCAAAAGCTAACTCACCCCCCTGTAATCATTTATATATGGATCCCTCATCCTAGAGATCCAGAGGCCGGAATCTTGTATCTTGTAAGGAAGTGTTGTTGGTTTCCTGCTGCAATATCAAAGTGTTGGGTGATCTAAGCTTTTCATGAGGTGAAGAAGGGCTTTCGTGCTGGGAGGATGACACTGGGTCAGAACAATTGGTTGTAATCCTATTTGCTATTCTTGATATTAATAAAGTTATTCAAGTTTTCCTCCACATTCTTGTATGTTAGATAATATATGCATTTGTGTGGTCAATATATATCTGGTCCTATATTGTTTATGATTGTAGATCTCTGTTCTTCGATAGTATTATGCTGCTTTGATTCCACAGATGCTCTTTGAAGTTGGATAAGCGAAGAAGGAGTGTCAAAGATCTGTCAGAAGGGAGAGGAACCAAGCGCAAGACTGAGGTTGGTGTCCTTTGTCCCCCCTTTATCTACTTCTAATAAAGGAAAGCAAAAGTAGTTTTGGTTTGTTTATTTCTAAGATAGCTACTGTTACACAGTAAAATGTCACTGCCATCATGTCAGTCTCCCTACTGTGCCATAAAACCACATTCACCTCACTTATGCTCTCTGAAATGGCTAAAAACCCTCTTTCCCTAAGTTAATTGAATCATCGCGTCTGTTCATTAAATAACCGCGCTGACTGGTGTAGGATAATGTAACTGCTGCGCTGCCAGTGCGGAAGCACACGTGTTTTCCGCGCTGGTCCAATTTCACGGACAGCGCGCCCTCCGCTTGTATCATTGAGCGCTGACCAGACCTCTTCTATAATTGATCTACGACGCCAGCGCGCCAGCCCAGTTTTGCACCCGCGCTGATCCTGTTTAGGCAAATTTGTTCTAACAGCCAACCTTCCAGATGACTCCAGACTTGGCTGTTAGCATTGTTGAGGTCACCATCCTTTCTTTGGCATGTCTGTTCGACTGACCATCCACTTATCTTGGGGGAAAGCTCATCCTTTACCTATTCATGG
>APFE031747807.1:0-25479 GCA_000404065.3 Pinus taeda
ATGGAAATATCTCAAAAAATTAGGTTGATTAAAAAAACGGCTCTGAAAATGGCTCTTGGGTGAAGAAGTTATGGCTTTTTGAAGAAAAGTTGTTGAAGATGACGACAAAGTGCGTGAATGTACGAAAATGAATGTACGAAAATGAATGATGATGTTATATTTAAAAAATACCCCCCCTTTCCAAACTTAATCTAATTAGCTCATTTAAAAAAGAAGAAGATTTCATGTGACTCACTTTCATAAATAAGTGAAAGTCACTTTTATAATGGTACTTTATGACCTACCCACTAAATTGTAATTTAAATAAAAGATAAAGAGACTTTAGAATTATAAGTGACTCACTTTTAATAATGGGTGAGAACACTTTTACATAAAGTAATTTTAAAACATAAGTTACATGTGCTTTTTGAAAAAATAACTCAACAAAAAAAAAGACTTGAACTCAAGACCTCTATTCTTAAAAAGTAACTTTGGACCAATTGAACTAGTTTAAAAGGTTAGTAATTTTTTTGGAAAAGAGGAAGGGGTTTTCTTTTAGTCAATGAAGCTTTGGGTTGCGTGCTTACTTGAAAAATCTCTTTTTTGCCTACAAAACAAAAACCACAAAACCCAACACGGACATACAAAAAAAAACAAACCTTATGGCTTGAAGTTAGCTTTACTCGGAAACTAAATATTTTCCTCAATGTTTCTGATTTTCCAAGATCACACTAAGGCGTGGCGGAAAAGAACATATGCATGAGAAAAATCCTTCCTTTCTGTTTCTGATTTGCCCAGATCGCACAGTGTCGCGAAGCAAAGAGCATACAAAGAAATGAAAGGCATAGATCCAGTAATAAAAAACAGAGAGCTAAATAAACCGAAATAAATAGAGAGCTGAAATAGCTAGAACTGCAAATAAAGACTATATACCTCCAGATCTTAAAAATGATGTAGCTAGGGCTACCGGAAACCTTTTCGCGTGAAACGAAAGGGGTTCCTCACTAGAACAGATGTTCCTAACAGAATAGAGCAGTCCTCTCGACTCGAAAGCAGTAAGAAATAGTAGATCTAGGAAACGACAGTCGGATGCAGTTGTACCAGCTTTAGATTTGGATCACCAACAGATGCGACCCTCAAATAGCTCTGATACCATGTAGGAATTTACAGGGTAATTTCCTCAGACAGAACACCAAAGGACACCGCTCACAAATAGATCACAGATCAATACACCTGTATTCTTGACGTGGTTAAAACCCTCAAAGAGGGAAACAGTCCAAGACTTGAGCCAACGTGGCCACTTCAGGCAATTATTAATAAAAGAATGAAAATTTACATAAGCTTCCCTCATGAACAGTTACCCTACAAGTGACCCTCCATTCTCTTTAAAAATAGATCATGGACCAATCAAGTGTTAAGCTATGGATCAAGTGTCGGTAATACCGAGGAGATAATGAACCGTCAGATCACTTCATGTCTAGAACATATCGTGACCGTCGGATTGTAAGTTACAAAAGTACATAGTAAAGAAACACACTTTACCTAACTCTACACGAGACCAATTTATACTTAACTATTTCCTATGTGTCAGAATATCCTAACAAGATGACAAGCTGAGTCCTCACATCTGTTTTGAATCTTTGCATAGCTATTATGACTAACTACAAAGTTTATCTTTCGGAGTGTATGTCTTATGGAAATGACTTTATTATCTTGAAGAAGCTCTCGGATAACTTGTCACATAAAACATATGATGGTGGAGGCTACGTAGCCTTGGTTAGGCGCGCGATCGGTGTTGTAGGCTCATGTGAAAGACATAAAATCTTTGAAGAATACATGACCTGTGCATTGTTCGTCTACATGCTTCGAGGGAACCCAATGCACTAGTGTGCCACGCTACCTGAAAAGTCTATTCATTCTCTTTCTCATATGGTCATAGAGATAGACCATGATTTCAATCACTTTAATCGTAAAGCACTCAACAAAGAAATTCTGGAATTACGAAAAACACCGGATGAGTCCGTTGAACAGTTTCACACGCTTTTGTAATATTGCATACCGATTTCTTGAAGATGAAATTGATTGGTAATTCTCGATGGAAGATTTGAGTATCTTCTTCACATATCCTAAAATCTGCAATTCTTGAAATCACTCGAACCCCACTCAGCATAGTTTGGTGATGGAGCTACGCAATCACTGGCAGGCACAGTTTCTGTCACAAGTGACTTTCCGCCTTGACCTCATCAAACAGTTCCACCACCACAAAGTGATGTGGGAGATTATGCACACACATCTGTTGAACTGTCACATCCTCCCACCCCACCTGCTCTTGATATCTGCTCATATTTGGCTTGCAAGCCTGTTGGTTGTCATGTGGATTCGTTCCCTCAACCTTCGTCCCCGTGTTCTATTGATCCTCCGGATTGTACTCTCTTATGATCTTCCATTCCAGACTCCACACTTATTGTGAACGAGGATCAAGATGTTGATGGAGTTGTTGTTGTGCAACCAACCTGTGCCATCATTCATGATGAGTTTGTGTGGGAATCTAAAGAAGAATCTACGGTGAAGGATGACTCTCTTCCATCCGTGCCTCACCCACTCTATCTTGACATCCCTTGTGATTCTGCCACTGTTGATTTCACCTAAGAAAACTCATTTTCAAATGTTTCTACTTCTGATCATTCACATGACACGTCAGATATCAGTCTGTCATTACATTGCGGAGAGGACACATCTTCCTCTAAAAATTCATTTAATCTATCATCTGTCATTTCTGAAAACACAAAGGGTGAACATCCTCGCTTCTCATCTACCCCTCTGCATGATTCATCAAATCACAAGGATGCTGATGAACATCCTAGATTTTCTGATCTTGGTTGTTTTGATCTCTCTACTTCTTCATCTGATCATGATGTTCATTCACTCGTTGTTAATCCATCTAAGCCATTGGTCTACGATGATATATTTGTTGACAAAGTGGAAACCCTGTAGATTGTCGAGGCACTTCAGCGTGAGATGATGGTTATGTCAGGCCCTCGCTCTCCTGAGTTTGGTTTTTCTTCTAATCAGGAAATTGTTGAAACATGCAAGGCTCCTCATCACTTTTTGCTTTGCATTCAAGATCAATCTAACACTCAGATTTCACTTCCTCCACTCGAACTACATAATCCCATCGCTCATGCATTGGAGGAATCTTACACAGCAAGCACACTTGCATAACGTAAGTGGTCTACCTTTCTCATGTTTGCTTGCATGTCACAATCAAGAGAATGCATACACTCAACATCTGTACGCAGTGTAGCACAACACCATGGCAATTCCACAGAGTGAATGTCATGCGCTTTCACTTAGTTTGTTCTGTGGACACTTGTAAGCTCGAAGTGTGTACGTCTTCATCGTTATATCATTCATTCTTTCTAGTTTGCGCAACTGTGATGTTCGTGAACCATGCCTTCACCAACATGGGTCGACCAATGTGCCTGTCGCTGCATTGGAAGTATCACTTCACGTGAGACGACCCATGCACTGTTAGCTTAGGAGTAGGAGTAGTTTTTGCTTTGATTTGTTTGCTTGCATGCATGTTTGCTTCTTTCTTTGTGTGTTTTCTTGCTTGCTTGTTTGTTTGCTTACTCGTTTTGCATACACATATGCTTCTGCTTCTTGCTTTGAATTTTGTTTTGTTTTCTTGTTTTCGTTCATAGGTTAGTTTCGCATGGATCGTGTGTGACTCTTGAAACAAGCTTGGGTAAAGTAAAAGAGGACTTATACAACTATTAACATTTGGTTATCTGTTGTCCACTCTCTCATGAAGAACTTGTTACTTTCAGTCCATGATACATCAATGGAAAATATGTATTATTTGAAGTGAACCTTGGTGAAAACACAACGCTTGCACGTGAACTAGTATCACCTACTCTAGTTGGTTGTTTTTGGGTTAATCCTTGTCAGCTTAGTCAAGTAGAGTAATGTGAGGGGGAAAACATCAACAAGAATGTCAGAGGTATATATAAACTACTTCTCTAAAGGATTAACCTCTTCTGCTCTCAATAAGTTGGGATCCCTCTTCCGCCTCTGAAATGAATAAGTGCTATGCATAGTTAGGAAAAATGAAAAATGAAAATGAACAAGGTGAAAGAAGAGAAAGGATTCTTGCATAGAGAGGTGATGCAAGTAACTCTGCTGGGGTACCAACTACGCTCGCTAGAAGCGAAGAGATGCTTGTGTTCCTGCGTGAATCTACCAGGGTACTATATAGGCCTACTGGCAGTGGAGCAACACCAGAGATGAAACTAAAACTTTGACGATCATATGACTTGTGCACCAATATACCCCTCATCCCTAATCGAAACAACTGTGTTGGATTGGCTTGGAATGTGTGTCGACCAACCAAGAGCCTGGAAGATGCTACATCTTACAATCAAGCAAGTGTGGAAACCAAGATGAGCAGAGAACTGAACAATACTTCTGGAGGTGTTAGACTTGCTTTTCATGAACAAGGTCCATTCAGAGAGCTGGAGTTATACTAGTGTGTCACCAAGTGTTGTATCGACTACAACCACCCACCAAAATTTTACCTTAGCTTTGTTATGGAGCCTCCCTACTAACCATCCTCATCTACATGTCTTGCACTTTCAAGTGCATCAACTTCAGTTGTTTCATAGAGTCTTCTTAGCTTGTGCATGCAAGTTTGTTCCACCTCCTTCACAAGCTGATTTCTGGACTTAGTGTCAGTTACTGGATGAGTAGCTCTCTCTAAGAATTGCGCAATTCTGGAGGGGAACTAGCCTATCCTCCAAAAATTGCGCAAAACCAGCTGGACACCCTACCGGGCTCTAGAATTGCGCAATTCTTCCTAACAATATTCCTATAAAAAATTGCGCAATTCAACCCAGGACAGTTTCTTAGCCCAGAAATTGCACAATCCCTCTGGGACAACCAACCCAACAACTAGCAACAATTGCACAAATCTGTCAAGCAACCTTCTGGACCCAGAAATTGCGAAATGTAGTCAGACAGGCTTCCTTGAGAAAATTGTATAGTTTGACCTAGGACAGCTGCTCAGCCCAGAAATTGCGCAATCCTGGGAGACAGTCACCTGGTTCTCCCAGAAATTGTACAATCCCTCTGGGACAACCATCTCTGCTCAACCTAGAAACTATGTAGATTTTCATCCTAGGCCTGCAGACCGATGCATGTGCCTTCAA
Organism: Pinus taeda; assembly: GCA_000404065.3. Taxonomy (NCBI): domain Eukaryota; kingdom Viridiplantae; phylum Streptophyta; class Pinopsida; order Pinales; family Pinaceae; genus Pinus; species Pinus taeda. The sequence goes on from APFE031747807.1 coordinate 5,187, forward strand.
GTTGACCGGTTCCCTCCGAGTCCGAGAAAAACTTATTTGCATGCATGGACTGCTTTTACCAAGGCAGCATGCAAAGGCATCCCTTGATTCAGGGATCTATTTTTAGAAGATGGAGGTTACATGCAAGGATCATTTTAGAAACCTCCTGCCAAGTGTCACTTTTCCTATATTTGTGGCATGCGCATCACAACCTCGATTTTAAAAAAACTCATCAATCGGACGCTGCAGAGCTCATTCCTCACATTGACCTTGTAGCTTTGACATCCCACATTGCATCTAGGATTCGTTGACACATTCAACTTAATTGTTTTGGGGTAAGCTCGCTTTTCATGTCTTGCACGACATTTTTTTCACTTTTTGTGTTTCCCTTTGTGTGAGTGTTGTTTTCTTGATTTCAGTGAGCGCTTGCTATCTTTTTTTATGTATGTTAACTTGTTGAAGCATCGTTTCAATTTTCGTTCGCATCTCACTGCTGTCGCATGCATGACACTATTTTTGCACAAAAGGTCATCGTTGTAGTGAACGCTTAACACACATGCATGCTTTCCCATTTTCTGAATCCTACACTTGCTTTTTGCATGTATGATCATTCACTCTTGTTTGCACTCATCTCATCATGCATTCATATTTCTCATGTTTTTAGTCGCCCATCAACCGGTCTGGGTTGCCTTGGCCCGAACCATGCATTTCCTGGCCAGCACTACGCATTTTCAGAAGCGAAGGCTTTGCCTTCCCTCCAGAAATTGCACAAGTCTAGCCCAACACTAACCTCCAGGCTTGGATTGCGTAATTCTTGGAGGCAATGTCCTGCTAGCCCCAGAAATTGCGTAATGTAGTTTGTTGGTTGCATCTCGCTACTAACTAAAATTACGCATTGCAAAGTTTCAATCCTCAGTAGGCCAGGTTGGACTATGCATTGTGTAGTTCTAGCAGCAATTCAGCCTCCTAATAGCCCAGACTTTGCCTTGCGTAGTTTTGGTAGTCAATCTCCCAGCCTCCCAGTGAAAACTGCGCAATATTCACAAATAGTCACACAGGTTTGTTGCATGTTAGTCCTCTAGTTTGTTTTGGTTTTCGACTGATAGGTTTATTGTCATGAGTGTTGTTATGTCTCCAGGTATCATAGGTGTTCAGTTGCCTCTCAGCAACATAGGTACAATGGCTTCCAGGAGAGCACAGTCGAAGACATCGTTCAGAGCACACTTGGGGATGCAATCGATCAAGTGTCTATGAACTTGCCTATCTATGAAGACATCAAGTTGTTCATGGAAAAGGATACCAAGATGAAATGGAAACAATGTCACAACAAGAAGCATCATCAATAGCAACATAAGGTAGCACACCTGCACGTGAAGAGGAAGGTTGTTGACAACACAGAGGTGGATCAAAGCTGCGAGTTTAAAGCAAATCCACTTGTGACAAAAGAAGCTTTGGAGATTGAAGTTATGAGGTGATGGCGCGACATGAAGATAATGCAAAGGTAGAGAGAGAAACAGAGAAGGAGTTGCATGTGTTGAAGTGGCAACTCAAGGAAGAACAAGAGCTACATAGATGAGAGAATGAGTTATAGCAGGAACATATACAGCAGGGGATGCAACATGCACAGACGCATGAAACTGCGCCCACACAAGTTATAGATCCATCCCAACATCTGGCATGGAGCAGACAAGGTGAGTAGTGTTGTTAGTTCGCCACCATCGACCATCACAAGGATGTCAAAGAGTTGCTCTCACAAAAACGGTCCGAGTGTCAGTGATGTCTTGCATGGCTTGCTCAAGCCATTTTGTCTCACATGGGTACATGTGCAGATTGTATGTAACGTCTTGTCAAGTGGAAGTTCAAGTGTCGATAGTTCAATGTAACAGTCATAGAGTAGTTGAAGATTCATGAGGGTAGATGAACGGTCACAAAGGGGGATGTCAAGGGTCACCCCACCCTTTGCTATAAATAGTCCCTCATAACTCATTGTATAGGCTTTTAGTCAGCCAATCTTATGATAGGAGTATCTTAGATAAAGTTTGGATAGTATTATAATGAACCTTGGCTTCTCCACTGTGCAGATCTAGTATATCTCTTTGGAGGAGGAGGCGGCAGTGACTATAACGTTTTGCTGTCGGAACTAGTGGTTGGTCATGGTTTTATTGTATGACTAGAACTTTCACTTCTTAATAGAACAAAGCCAACACATTTCATGCATATGTCGTATTGCATTTTAGCTATCTTGTTTACTCTAAATGATATATGTATCTGTTTGCTTACGCATGCATGTATGGCTTTCCTATGTATGTATGTATGAATCTTATTGAAATGTGTTGTTGGTTTAACCATCACTTTGGATTGCTAGCTTACTTGCCTTCTAGTGTGTGATTCATCTTTGCTCACGTGTTCCCTTCTTAACTCCGTGCTTTCACAGGTTTCCAAGGGGCGCACTCACCTCACCCTCCATGTGTTAGAACCATTCATGCACCTTCCTTGACTTGTTGCATATGTCACACCCTTTCTACCAATAGGGACATCTTACTTGCCTCTATGTGCAACCACGGTCAACGGGATACTGCACGACCCACTGATGGGACTCCTACACCAAACGGTCTAAGGTCTAGTTGGGAATTCTTACCGGGGAAATCCCCTGACATGTTGGCGGTTCTAGCATTGTCAACACCATCCATTGAGTCCCCTCCTCCTATGTTAAAGCTAGACAAGGCTACCATCCCTTACTCAATCACTTAGGCTCCTTTTTCATACCCTCCACTTGGATTCACCTCACACTGAATGATCACTACTTTGACCCTCCCAAATACATTATTCCTATTTGGTACTCGCCCCTCATGATTTGTTGTTAAATGTTAGTTTTGTTGTGCTAATTTCAACTTCAGATTTAAAAACACTTGCTTATCAATTGCTTCATGTGCATAGGTTTCCTTATGGTGTTTGTGAATGAAAACAGGTAAATTTGTCAAGTTATATGTTAAGTTCATCAGAAAAATAGAATAAAAGTAAATTGTTAAACAAAAGCAATAAAATGTACAACAAACCATCAAAATTAACACTTAACATAGTGTTTTGATGAAGGAGTTCACCCCTCCTAGACTACATCTCCTTGGTCCAACTTCCATGGCTTGGGCCTCAATATTATCTCAATAATGGAAAAAGGTGCTATCTGCAGTGCTCTACTACTCTTGAAACCTGCTTCAATGTGCTCAAAACACCAAAATCAGCTAGGAACAACTTTTCCTGATCCCAATTTGATCGAATTTTGCCCAAGTTATGGTCAGAACAATTTCTCCTAGTAAAACTCCTCTAAAATTGGAGGAACTCTAGTTAATCTCGCTAAAAATGAATTTAGTGCCGAAATTGGAGGGACCGCTAAACATGCCGCCAAACTAAACTATGAGTTTAATTAACTTTAAGCGAATTTTAATTAATAACTAACCGTGATTAGCGCAAATCCACAGTTCTGCTAACCGTTAACCTTGGCAGCCTTGGTGGAAGACGTTACATGGATGGTATACCCGACGCGATTAGTTGCAAAAAGTTATGGTTTATGTTGCCACAATTTTATGGATAACCGTTAATCGTAGCCATTAGATGTTTATGGTGTGCTCACATGGGAGGGGGCTAGCCCATGGGTTGGCTCCCTCCTAACCCACAAACCTCAAACTGTTACACCATAACTATGTGTTGAATCCGTTAGATAATAATTCACACAGCGCAGGTAAAACAGTGGAACATGGAGTTTATTCGGGCGAGGTCACAAGTTCGACTCCACCGATCTACCCAAAAATTTTGGTGAAGTGCGCCATTGAAAGGGTCCTTTGGGGAGGGACATGTGGTGGCCTCTGGGCTTGCCACTTGTCCCCTCCTCATTGGTCCATTCCTGAACCAATAAAAATAAGCCACATCACCACACCTACAAACCAATAAAAAACATGACACTTGGTGAGTTCTGATAGGCTGTTGAACTCCTTTGACCCTTCCCAGTCACCTGCCACGTCAGGAGTATGGACTGCTAACTGTGCAATGAATGTACCTTTTTTTGTTGCAAAATTCCATTGTTTAACAAAGCAGACAGAACATGATATCTTCCTCATACAAACTCGATTTTGAGTGAAACAAGTTGCGTTGGGATCATTTCTCCCACACAGACGCGGTAGTTTAGGTTTCAAGCGATTCCGATAATTTTTTATTTTTGAGCTAAATAATAAGCACCTGATCATTCCTCTCCACTAGAAGCCTTTTGGATCTAAAGATATACTATTAATTGTTCAACAGGTGAGGGTAAAACTCCCTCACCTTCTTGATCTGCAACCATTTGGCTTTAGAAGGTTTTTGTCCCTTGAGTCCCACTCTAAGGTATTCAACATTCCCTCTCTTTGAAGTTCTGGTTCTTCCATCAAGTATGAGATCTTGCTGAAGTTCATCAAGATATTCCAGCAAGAAATCATCTATTGATGGTAGTTGAACGTGCTCTCCTTGATCATCAATCAAAGGGGACTCAAACAATCTCAAATTCTCAACATTAACAACATAGTATATTTGCATAGAAGGAGGAAAATCTAGCTTAAATGCATTGTTACCAATCTTTTCCAGAATTTTGAAAGGACTATAACGGATTGACTTCAACTTTTTACCTTCCCCTTGAAGTCTCTATTTGCTAATATATAACCAAACTTCGTCTCCAACTTGAAATTTATTATCGACACGGTGTTTGTCATGCCTTGCCTTGTAACCACTTTCACTTTTTTCAAGTTGCTCCTCCACTGTGTGATGTATCAACTAAATTTTCTCAATGAACTTCCTTGCCTTATTGATATCACTATGACCATCAATGGTGACATATTTCTCAAAGATGAAGTCCAATGGAAATCTTGGCAAGTACCCAAAACATGCCTCAAATGGCAATGTATTTGTGGAAGAATGCTTTTCCCTGTTTTATGCATGTTGTATGTAATGCCATTGTTCATCCCACAACTTGGGATGTTTGCTACAATATCCTCTAAGAAGATGAATGACTATCCCATTGACCACCTTGGTTTGTCCATCTATTTGTGGATGAAATTTGTACTCTTCTTCAACTTATTGTCCATCATGTCCCACAAATTTGACCAAAAATTCCCAACAAACCGAGAATCTCGATCACTTACAATAGAAGTAGGAAGACCAAAATGAACCCAAAATATTTTGAAATAAAAGATGAGTTGTTTGTTCAGCTGTAATTTTCTTTTTACATGGCGTTAGAATACACATATTGCTGAACCTGTTTACAACTACATACAAGTAATCATTACCTTTCCTTGACAATGGAAGACCTCCTACAAAATCCATTGAGATACTCTCTCATGGACGTGAAGGTACCAGAAGTGGAGTGTACAATCCTAGTTTCCTATTGCTAGGCTTAATTGTTTCACACAAAGAAAATCCTCTAATGAAACGAGATACATTATCAAACATGTGTGGCCAATAACAATACCTTTGGAACCCCGGATACGGGTGCGAGCATGTGATAGCTGTACGGGGGCGGGCTTCCCACTGGGCAAGTGGCGGCCCAGGCCCGCCACCTGTACACAGCCATTAACGCCCGGATTTAACTATCCCTCCAAACGCTTCGTCCACTGCATACGAGCCGCTTCGATCAGTCCTCCTCGCGCGAGGTCTGCAACTCCACCCTCCGGGAAGCTAATGAATGCCTTTGGGTCGCACATGGCACGATGCAGGTCCCCTCAATATAATGACAGAGGCACAGGAAAGGTAATGTATGGTTTGCCGATTGTTCTGGTTCACATTTGGCTCTGGATTTCTATGTTGTGGCAGGTTCAGATAAGCAAGCGCGGCAAAGAAACAAGCCGGCTTCTGGCATTTACCTCCCTAATTTCCGCGCTAGTCTGCAGCTGCTGGTGGCCTGCTATCATTCCTTGGCCTGATATCATTCCTTGGCCTGCTATCATTCCTTGGTCTGCTAGCCAGTTTGCCCAGGTCTGTAGAGGCGATTTTCCCCTGCAATTACCAGTTCCTCCTGTAGCTCTTTGGCATTTCTGTGCTTCTGCGTCTCTTGTTAACCTGCTGCATAATTCTCAGTCAATTCCACATCACTCTAGCCTCCTCTGTGTCCACCTCGGTCTGCAATGCCTAAGGAGAGGCTTCGCGCCAGTTGTCGTCATGGCGGGTCTCGGGGAGGGGCAAGAGGTCGAGCTCCCATCCCTCGTTCCTCTGACTCGCTGTCGGACGATGCTAACAGTGCTCGTCGCCGACGCGGAAGAAGACAAGGGAAAGCTCAAGCCCCGACGTGTAATCACAACTTCCATCCCACAACTTGATTCAGCTTCCCCTGCCTTCTGGACTCCGACACTTACTATGTGTCTGTTAAAATTAAGAAATGTGAGCAAGAGGTTCGGGTGCCAGCGGCAGAGGAACACAGGCCTCCGGCCCCAGTATTGGATCAACCAACCTTGTCTCCTGCACAGAGGGTCTGTCCGGCAATTCATCCTCTAGATCCAGAGTAGGGTCAGCGCAACTTGGCAGAGGCATCAGCGGGAGCCGTGGCAGGTCCCAACGCTCCAGCGGAAGACGATGCGCCTCACACAGACTCAAGCGAGCCGGACCCGTACGCTTGCAGAGTGGTGGAAGAGGTGCCATCTACCTCTGTGGACGATTGAACCAGTTCTCAGGGCTACTGGGCGAAGGGTATGGCAATGTCTTTTGTTCATCTGTTGGTTCATGATATGTGTCTTTTTCAGTGCTCTCTCTATATGTAAGGTTGCTGCTCTGCCCAGACCTCGGAAGCACAACCATAGTTCTTATGATATGCTTCTGTTGGCGGTGTCAATGGTGGACTATAGAGTCAGGGAATATGCTTTTTGAGTCAGTCATGGGGTTTTGGGTTCTAGTTAAAAAGTCTGTATTTCAGAATATGTATGGGTTTCAAGGTTTTCTTTCCTCACTGTCAGAGTTTTGTAACAGCAGGCAAGTCTCCCAATCCTGGGGAAGGACAAATGCTTGGCTGGATAAGGACATCAATGCTGCAAAATCCATCTCTGTAGGATGGTGATATCCGAGGTGCGCCTCGTTGTAAGTTTTTGAAGTTTTGTACCATAATAGAATTAGACTAATTTACAAAAAAAAAAAAACAATACCTTTGGAGATTCGCTACTGTCTTGCCTACACCAAAGTGTCCAATAATCAATGAAGTGTGCACTTCCCTTATGAAAATGTTTCTTTCTCCCAGTGGCATACATAACTTGCCCAAGTGATACAACAAACTGTTATGTACATCGTAATCTATCTCTTCAATTTGGTTTCCTTGCCTCAAGCTTTCATACACATCTTGAAAGTAATTATCATATGCATATTGCTCAATGTAACTTTCATGTAAAACAAAATTGTGCTTGGGTAAAATAAATGAATTTACAATAGGCCTAGAAATCATATCAACTACCTTATTGTAGATTCTTTTTTTGTATTTGATAACCAAATGAAACTGTTGTAGAAAACCCATCCATCTGAAGTGTCCAGTTTGTTGCAACTTCGATTATGACTGTAAGTACTGCAATGGTTGATGGTCGGTATGGATAATGGTATCCTTCCCCATTAAGTAGTGTTTCCATTTTTTAACACTTTTTACCAATGCATAAAGTTCTTTGTCATAAGTGGTATAGTTAGTCACAACTCCATTAAAAATTCCAGAATGAAATGAAATGGGCTTACCATGATGCATAAGAACTGCTCCCATGGCGTAATCACTAGCATCCGTTTGAATCTCAAATGGTTGTCTGAGATCCGGAAGAACCAATCCTAGTGCTGAACGGATCTTTTACTTTAAAGCATCAAATGTTTTCTGTTGTACATCTCCCCAGTGGAATAGTTTCTTGACACTAGTCAATGCATGTAATGGCGCTACAATGGAAGAAAAATTAGCAATAAATTTCCTCCAATATTGTGCTTCCCCAAGAAAGCTTCTTACCTCTGTAACTGTATTGGACTTGGGGCCAATTCAGGATGACCTCAATCTTAGAGGGGTCTATCTTTAGCTCACATCCTCCAACAATGTGTTCCAAATACACTAAAGAAGTCTTACCAAATTCACACTTCGACATCTTTAAAAAAAGTTGTTCTTTTCTCAAGACATCAAGTACTTTGTTCACATGCATGACATGTTAATCTCTGGATTTGCTGAATATGAGAATATCATCTAAGTAAATAATGACAAAGTCATCTAGAAATGGTCTCAATACATCATTCATAACTCTCATGAAAGTAGTTGGAGCATTTGTAAGGCCGAAAGGCATAACAAGCCACTCAAACAATCCTTGTTTAGTTTTAAATGTGGTTTTTTGAATTTCCTCTTTATCTATTCTAGCTTGATGATAACCACTCCGTAAGTCTGACTTAGTGAAATACTTTGTATACCTCAAATTGATCAAGCAAATCATCAATTCTTGGGAGTGGATAATGAGTCTTTACCATTATTTTTTTCATTGCACAGAAATCCACCCACATGCACCAAGTCCTTGTCCTTCTTTGGCACCAAGATAATGGGTGAACCACATGGCGAAGTAGATGGGCGTATGATACCTTTGTTCAACAATTCTTGAATTTTCTTCTTGATTTCCACGCTCTCCATAATCGATATGCGATATATGCCAATGTTTGGAAGTGAAACATCCCATTGCAACTGTATCTCATGTTGAATTCCCCTCTTGGGAGGTAACCCCTTTGGTTCTTGAAACATCTTTCCATGCTTGCTTACCACATCAAACAAATCAGATTTTGATTTGCCATCAAAACCTTCAAAAGATTCATAATCAATATCATCCTTTTTCTTGATCATGAGAAGCACAAAATTTTTACTTGCATTTACTAGTCTCTTCATCTGCCTTGCATTAACCAATGAAGTGTTCAACTTTTTGCGATGGGCTCTCACAATATACTCCACCCCATCCTTGAGCAAGAGATATTTGTTTTCCTAGTGATAAAATATTGGTTTCGTATAATACAAATAAGGACATCCCAAAATTATTCCTAAAATGTCAAGTGGAAGTACATCTAACTCAACTTCATCAATGAATTTTTCAGTAATGGAAAACTTGAATAAGCACTTCCTTGTAACCTGTAAATTTGCATTATTGACTATCCAACCCAATGGATATGGTTTATGATGAGGTATAATTTCAAGGTTAAGATTTTTGACCAAGTCTTCTGAAATTAAGTTTGATTGTGACCCACTATCAAATAATGCATCAATCTTTGTATGATTTGAAATTACTCTTACATGGAACCATTCTATTCTTGATTCCTCATTTGGAGTCTTGTTGTGACTATGTGAGGAACTAGTGCTTGCGACTCTTTTCCTTTTGTGACCATAGCTGAAATCTTGGTCTCATCACCAGAATCTGATGCAAGATCATGTTGTGTCGTAGCGGTCATCTTTTGTTTTCCCTTATTGTTTGGTTTCTTAGGGCTTAGTTCGGGATGTAATTTCCAACAATGGGTTTCATCATGCCCTGCTTTGGAACAATGTTGGCATATAGTTATCTCCCCTTCCTTCTTCACACTTTCATTCTTCTTTTCCTTCTATTTTACACCCTTCTCTTTCTCCTTACCCTTGAATGGCTTTTTCTTACTACCCTCTTCCTGAATTTTCTTTCCTCTTGCTTCAAGGTGCGTGGCTTGCACACATACCTCACCTAAATTTCTTGGATTGAACATAAGGACAATATGTTTTAAGTAGGAATGTAAACCCCCAATATATTTCAACAGTGTATCTTGGGAATTCAAGTTTACTCCTAACAATAAAGCCCTTTTCCTAAACTCCTGTGTATAGTCTTGAACTGTTTGACCATTGAGTTGCCTAAAATTTTGCCAACTCATAATGGATTTTTGCATATAGGCTAAAGGATAAAACTGTCTTTTAATTGCATAAACAAATTCAACCCAAGAAATGAATATCTTACCATGAATTCACATTTCCTCTTGAGTCTTTGCTTCCCAACATACTAATGTTGCTCCTTCTAGCCTCAATGAAGATAAATGGATCTTTATGTCATCTTCTTGAAGGTTTTGAATTCTGCAATACACCTCCAATTGTCAAATCCAATTTTTTTTAACTTTTTTGCATTCACCTCACCATTGTACATGAGAAATTCAAACTTAATGTCCAATTTGAGTAAGGGAGTTTTTTCCTTTGGGGTTTTTGAATGAGTATGACAATTATTGTAGTGGAAGTGGAAGATGATGCTGTTTGAGATGTTGAGGATGATGAAGATGATGAGGAAGATGATGAATATGGTGGAGATGGAGGAGGCTTTCCTCCATTACCCTTTGACTCCTTATTTTCATCTTTTTTATCTCCTGAGCTTCCCTCTCCATGTGGGGGCTTAGAACTTTCTCCAGCCATTCTAGTATTCATCTCTTCATAGAGGACTAAAACCATGTCAGTTAAGTCACATAAATCATTTTTGAATGCTTCCTCTTCTGAAAGACCTTCAGTCTCTCTTGCTCCAGACATGATGGCTTTGGATTCAAGCTCAACTTCTAGTACTTCTTGTACCTCCTCAATCTCAATTGAAGGTAAAAATTGAGGTGCTTCAAGTGCAGCTAGGATTGGAACTTTGGGTGGATATTGTGGCCTTATGGCTCTCGTTCTGGGCATTACCTCAGGAGTTGCAACCAACAGTTTCCCTTCTCCTGGTTGCAACTTTAACCTTGTAAGCATCACAAATTTGCAACCATTAAAACCCTACTTACACAAAACTCAAGCAATCAAGCAAATAACCTTTGCTCTGATACCAACTTGATCTATTGTTGAATGTTAGTTTTGTTGTGCTAATTTCAACTTCATATTTAAAAACACTTTCTTATTAATTGCTTCATGTGCATAGGTTTCCTTATGGTGTTTGTAAATGAAAACAGGTAAAGCAAAAAAATAAAGTTTTAAGTTAATTGTTTAGCTACACCATGAGTCATTTCTGCATGTTCCTTTTGTAATACACATGGCCATCTAACCAATCTATGCCCCACCCTCTCAGAATTGAAGGACCTCCTTCATGCTTCATAGGTACGACCACTTCTACCCACTCCTCCCGTTAGAAGAGCTACCACAACTTCATTTGTTCTTGTGTGCAATGATAACCTACACAACAACCACCCATGCACCATTTGTGGTACTCATGGCTATTAAACACATCACTTGATCTCCCATGATATCAAGACATGTTGGAAGCAATTTGTTTGAAATGGGTTGTACAAGAAATGAAATGAAATGCAGAAACGTAAATGGAAAACACGAGGAGAAATATAACAGAGATTACAACAATATACTAAAAGCCAAACTTCTATTAATAAATGAAATAACATAATACTATAGAACATAAATTGGCTAGAATGGTGGTAGGTATCTCTGAACATAGAGAGATGTGGTTATGTGCATTCACAAAATTTATTACAAGAGGTTGAAAGAATGGCATGTTCACATAAAGAAAGAACCCTAGAGGTCCAAAAATATGACCCTAGAGGGAAAAAACATGACAAGCTTCATAAAGTTGGCTTCATCTATCCCATTACTTACACTTCATGGGTATATAACCTTGTCCCTATAATGAAAAATCAAGGAACCATTTGCATTTGCACTAACTTTCTAAATAAAAGCATATCCTAAAAATAATTGTCCAACACCTTTCATTTACCAAATCATCAACACTTGTGTCGGCCATGAGGTTGTCTCCTTTATGGATGAATTTTATAGCTATAATCAAATTCAAATCCATCACATGGACCAATACAAACTTTCTCCACCACACCATGGGTCACATTCATGTATTGTGTCATGGCTTATAAAACACCAGAGCCACCTTTAAGTGAGCAATGATCTATATCTTTCATGATCTTGCTCACCTCATTCTCACTTGACCACACCACTCATTTTAAACAATGTTTTGTAAATTTTGAGGATCTTTGCATTAGTTTTTAGTACCTTAATTAGTATAAGATATGTTCAAACCTCCTCAAGTGTTTTGTTTGCATCTCTTTTGATCACTTGGATTCATCACATCCAAGCAAGGGATAAGGGTGGACACCCTCAAAGTGCAAGCCGTTTGAGAGATTCCTTCACCTAGAATTCTACATTAGTTATAGAGCCTTCAAGGAAAGACCAATTTCTTATGTTGCTTTGTCCTTAACTATTCTCTTTACACTCATGACTTATGTCTTTTGTATCAAGATACCCATTTCAATGGGACAACCACACTCAATAATCCTTTGATCCTTTAAAGAAACTTTGTCAAGATTCCCACTTATTAGTCCCCCCCATTTTACTAAGGATTACATTCTATATATATCAACATCTAAAATTGCAATAGTTGGAGTATTACTTTTGGAAGGGTATGATGACTAGGAACATGTCATCTACTTCATGAGCGAAAATTTGTTAGGGCCACCCCTCAATTATGAGAAAGATGATGAACTCATCCTTGCCTTGGAACATGCATTTAAGAAACTATGCCATTATATACCATTGTGCACCATGGAGTTTATAGCAATTTCTAACACCATGTGTTATTTGCTTAGCCAAAGACATGTGAATATCAATTTTGTGTGACAAATCATCATTCTCTAATATCTAGCCCTTGAGTTTTGTCATTTGATTTATATTTTAAACCTTTTTTTTGAATTATCAATTTGGGATTCATAAACTTTGAAATGTTGACACTATATGTGCAATATTAGTGCATGGGATCAAATTAATTCTAAGTATTATTACCTTTAAAAAATCAACCTTTTGAAATGAAATTATTGAAAGCATGAACTGAAAGTTCTACAAATCCATTTCATTCATTAGATTGATATTTCAGATATGCTTTACTAAAACTAGATTACAATCTTACATTCATATAAGGGTTCAAATTTTCTTGCAATTGAGAGTAAAACTGATATCATCCTTCAATATTCAATGGAAAGTGGGGCTCACTTGGAAATAACAAACCAACATAAAACCATGACCCTGTAGAGATATTTCATCCATTGGGTGGAGATCACAGGGATGCCTTGGGAGGATTAGATTATAATATTTCATTTGAGGGTTCAAATTTTCTTGTAGTCTAAGACAAAGCCAACTTTTTTTTCTCAACCTTCGATGGAAATGGATATCTATGGGAAAAAATGAAATACAACAATTTCATGGGAAAGAACTAAAAAAAATAAAGGTTATATCAGAAAAGTGGCATTGGTTGGTGAGGCTTCGGTGGTTTGACTTAACCACAAAATATAATTATGAAAGGGAAGTAATGACACTAAATGGTTAGACTTCAACTGTCATGTAAAAATCAAATGCATTGTGGAAGTAATGACACTACCTGGTTAGGATTTAGTTATCACATTATCCACGCAAAACAAAACGTGTGTGAATAGAGCACATAAGAATATGAATACAAGGAATGCAAAACTACAATCTTAGAGTGTATAATTGTGTGTGTACAAGCCAACGAATGCATGTAAGACAACAAAATCAAAGTGCACAAGATTATTCAATAAAATATTTATAAAACTTTGAATCTCAGAGTATAAAAAACAATTGATACAACGTTTGTAGAGCTATGAATATGGAGAGCAAAACTATGGATATAGAATATAGGAAAAACCGCCGATATATAGTATTAAATAAAATTGAATTATGTGTATATAATGAATACATAATATCTAAACTATGAAAAAACAAAGAATATAGTGTTTATGACCTCATGGATACATATTATAACAACTAATTGATATAAAGTACATAAATCAAATGCAGAGTATGTAAAATAGAGGACATAGACTAAAACTATACTTACGTATATTAAATGTAAGAAATAAATGGTATAGCTAGCTAGGTTGAGGGGCCCTCTCAACTAGTTCATGCTATGAAAGGCTTACAATGGTAAGAGCACACTATACACATGATCATTAATTCGAACATTAGTCCTACAACCTTGACATTAATGAAATCAAAGATTCAACATTATAGTCATATGGTCTCTTAAGAAAAATACCATTACTTCCTATTTCTTTATCATTGCTTATCCTTCTATTACTTTTCTTCATAGTCATTATCATCGTTCCCAATTCATGTCACAATATACATTTTTATACAAACAAGTGCACAGGTCAATTCTTAATGAATCCCTACCTCACGGATCACACAATAGCTAAATGAAGTTGCACAATTTCTTAGCTAGTTGATCTTGGTAAACTTGTGATATTCTCATGACATGGAACACATGAGAATATCACTTCATCGTTGGACAATATCACATCCACCATTACTTTATTCCCTATTTGGAAGAGGTACGACCACCATCTTGACTGTGAACTAGCATAATCCTCCTTCATCTCGGGGATAGTCTAACTAATACCAAACCATATCGAGGTTCATGGGAACAAAACCCACGCAGTATATTTAACTTTGCAAGCTGGATGATGAGGTTGGTTACCAAAATTATATAAGGGTTACAAGATCTAATTGTCATAGGTAAGAATTCAACCAAAAACTCTTTTAACCTATCAAAATAAATGGAGAGCAATTAGAATTAACAATTTATTATCTTTTGAGGTTGAGATGTCAATTTTCTTTGAAAATATCAAAATGGAGGTCTGACATCTTCCCCACACTTGAGACCTTGTATGTCCTCATGCACATAAAATATGTAGTTGTTGTCTTGTCTAAAAATATTTCTTCTACAACTAATCAAAATTTTGACTATAATTCACTATGTTAGGACCATATCACTATGTTTTCCCTGAAATTTTGTGTTTAATGTTCTATTATGAAGGGCCATAATCTAAGTTTCTTTGTACTACCTCTTGGCAAGTTCTAATAATTTCTTATTTTCTGATGCTATTTTTGTATTTTCCTACGAAAGCTAGGTATTTGGTTTCTTTAGGGTTGCATTTTTTTATATAATGATCCAAGATCCTAAACTCTTTAAGTTTTCTTTAAGAATTTTAATTTTTCATTCTTTCTTCTGAATTCCATATAGGTTGGGTGATAAGTGGTATTTGGAAGTATTTCTTGTATTTCTAGTTCACATTACTCTCTATTGCAATCAATGGTTTCAATCACTCGTGAGGAGCTGCTAACTAACTTGTTTTCTTGATGCACAAAGACCATATGCTTAAAGAGCCTCGTCCTTGGTTTCTTGGGCCCAGTGGTAAAGTTAGCCACCAACCCTTATTATTTGTACTAACCATTCCCTATATCCACGTATATATGTGTAGTGGCACTTTTGACTGCTCATATTGAAATTCCTTTGCATGGTTCCATAAGTTGTTGCTTCCTAGACATACTTCTTGTAAACCTTCAAGGTGTGGGTAGTGGCTCTATCCTCAACCCTTTTTGAACACTTTTATTCTCTTAGGGTTCTCTATGGGACTAACATAACCCTCACCTTGGTCCTCCTCAATGTCAATAGTAACAACATTATCCTCCTCCCATGCTTCATTATTGGGAGCAATGGTAGTACGAAACTCATTTCTTTCCAAGAAATCCTCTAAAGTATCATTCCTCTTGAATAAATCCTCAATGACTAAAAATTTGATCAAACCATGGTGGTATAGGTTATGGGTAATGTTTTTAGGGTTTTGTTGAATTTGTTTAACATATTTCATAAACTATTCTGGAGATAAAATGGAAAATTAATTAGCTCACCTCCCTCGAAATGTAAAAGCGAACATATAAGGTAGAGGAAGGTAATTCCATAGCTTCCCTCACAAGTAATGTATTTTTGCAATCAAAAGAGCGGGTCTCACCATTATTCCTTTATCCAGGTCCTTAGAACACATTTGGTCGAGCTTATGTTTTGCCTCATCAGACATAAGCAGTGCACCTAGACACTTGGTCCGATGTTCTTATTTTTAAGCCATTCCTTATTGGCACAACAATAACAACAGGGTTGAGGCCTCGGGTTTGGGCACAGGGGAAAACAATGGTCCGTTGTAGTCTAGCACAATGCCGACATTTTCATCTTACCTAGAATGGGTAAGGAGTCTCACCCGAGCCATGCCATGACCTTAGTTATATGGGGACCAGAATCTAGTATAGGGAGGAATCATATAAGAGAACTATGAGTCAAAGAACATTGAATCATTCCACACATAATTTTGATCGCAACATTGATCGCAACAGGTCATACATGCTTATAAAAGAGACATTACTTAATACATACATATATAAATTTTTTAAAGAACTAGATTAACTTGCAACTAACACGCAACTGTTCCAATACAATTCTTCATCGTTAGTTTGGGTAGAAATATCATTACATCAGGCTCAAGGACCTCTTTTCTGACTAAGAGAAACTCTAGACAAATCAGTACATGAGCATATGAAATAACAGTTACAGAGCGGATCTCCTAGCTCCTCAACAACAACCTTTTAGTGTCCTCCTCTTTTCCTTTTCACTCGTCCTTCATTTTCTTTACGCGCTAACCTTGAATGCTAGTTCTTTTCTAGGCTCTTCGACTTCTTCCTTGCTCGAATGTTTCTATTCCTTGATCGTCCTTGTTCGTTTCTTGCTCGGCTATGCCTGCTCCTTCCCGCTGTCCCTCTGCAACTACCAGTCTTCTGTGAATTCCTTCATTTTGCCCAGTTGTTACTCCTGCAAATTTCTAACGACCGTCTCCGCCACTTGTCATCAACCTTTTGACTAATTTCCAAAACTTTTTAATTCCTCAAAAATGAAGGCCCCAATACGTCCCAACCACATTCCATTGACTCGTCCCCGATTCAGTATTCCCATAACTCCATTAGTGTTGCTGATGCTTCTGCTACTAGTGTTTTTGTTGGTGCTCTGTCTAGTGCTTCTTGCGTTACTTCCCTCTGGCCAGTTTCTTCAAATCAAGGTTCCAACTCATGGACAAAGGAGATGGCCACTTGTCGGAATTGTGTGTACTCATTAAGCACTTCCTGCCATATACATATGAGGGCATCTACCTAGCTGAGGGACTCAATTGTAGTATTAGATGTCGGATGGTCCAGTCATGCCATTAATGGAGAATTCCATTGGGTGTCGATGTCATCATCGAGCTATTGCAGTGTCTCTAAATGTGTTTGCACCAATGGTCGGAGATCTCGAAGTATTTGCTTTATTTTGGCTCTCATCTTCAATCTGCTCAATGTGGACCTCCGAAGTGTATATCTCTTCCCGAATATTTTTGTCTTGGTCTTTGTCTTTGGTGTTCCTAGCATCATTGAATAACTGATTTACCTTGCTATGGAGGGGTTATATCGATTGGTTCTTCTTCACAAGGAAACCTCACCAGTTGAGAACCTATTGTAGGAGAGTGTGGGCAGCTTCCATAACATTGATAATGGAGTATTTTAGGGCAGTTACATTCACTATTTTCCATTCCATTTCAGTTGCATATGTTGTGGCAGGGTATGAAAACACACTTCTTGTGGCAGTGAGGGCCTGCTTTAGCTCACGGTTGGAAAAAAATGAATCGTGACATGGTACCTAGATATGGCCGCAACATTCAATCGATGTGCATGTTGAGAAGTCTTATGGGGCATTGGCCATGACATCAAATATTGAAGTTCACAGTACCTAGAAATCAATGATATGCTCTAGTTTCCCATGGAGTTGTTTATTTTCTTGGCACAGTTGATCACATTATGTTATGAGTACGATAATATGTTGTTGTTGTTGTTCATGCTTGACAGTTAAATCATTTCTAGTGCCTTTGCTCGACGTGCGGCTAGATGAATAAAATTAAATAATTGGACTGAGGACCAGCCTTAGAGATCATCTTTGTTCATGGTGGAGGGTTCCAGAAACCGACTTTACAAGGGCTTCCCATTGGTGACAGGCTTCTCTAGATTTTTGTGGGGTAATGTAGCCTACTGTGAAGGTTCGGTTGATGGTGGAGTGGTGTGGATGGAAACGAGGAGGGGTGTAATTGAAAGGAAATGGTGAATGGGTAAAGATACTAGATGGATGGTGATGGTGAGTGGCTAGGTAATGATTGGTATAGTGGCCATTAGTGGACCTGGATCCAATAATAAAGACAACATGGAGGTGGGGGTGACTTTTGCTTTGGTAACTGTCATGATGGAATGGATGAAAGAGTCAACCTCCATGTCCATTTCCATTCCCAATAGTGTTCCAGAGGATATGGTGTCTAAAATGGTGGCGAATGTGCAAGCTGTGTGCGATGATAGGTTGTGTGAACTAGGTCACACAACTGAGGTGGAGGGCGAAATTTCTTCAACAATGGGTGATGCAATATGTGATTGGGGTTATTCAAGTGTAAGATCTACAATTTGGCTAGCAAGGGTCATTTTCTGCTTTTTGGCCCCAACGGGAGGTTTTGTAGCTTTTGAATAATAGGGATTTCATATTGTTGGTTTAGATTAGGAATGGGGTTCCACAGCTAGAAGTGTAGAAATTATAGGAGAAGTAACCACTGGATCTTGTTGCCTTAAACCTTGAAATTCAACAAAGGTGGGAAACAAACCTACTGACACTTCGATGTTGGCGACGGTTTCCTTTAGAAAGCTCATTTGTTTCTAAAGCTTCTTGATGATGGGTTGTAGCTCCTCCTTAACCAACCACTTCCCTAAGTCCGTAGGGGTTTCTCCAGGTAGTGGTTGGGGCACCATCTCTTCAAATAAATAGATGTGCTTTCCTTCTTGAACGTCCCTCACAATGCTTGGCCACGAGTCAAGCTCTGTATGGAACTCTTTTGAAATCATCATAAACTTTTGGGTTGTCATATGGAATGTGTAGGAGTGGATGCATTGCAGTCTTATCCAAGTGTTGTCATGACTAATACCAAACCATATGTCTAATGATTAATCATAAAGTAGTAGCTTCGGGATCCTTTCCATAACCTTGATGACTTCCAACATTTTCTTGTACCATCCGATGAAGGGAGCCACATTAATTTCCTTACTACTTGGGTCCCCCAAGGTTCGCTTGGGCGTGTACCTGAGGGTAAGAGGTTGATCTTTTATGATATGATCCAACTCCTGACCCTCTAGCGCACCATTTCCACATAGCTAGAGCAACGACAATGTATTTGTAAATTAAATGAGTCGCTCGCTTGTAGATGTCCTCACATGCTTCAAACAATTCTTAGAGTAGGAAGTTGCACCAGTTCAGCTGTGCGCCTTCTACATAGTACTCCATAACATAAATTGTATTCAGCATGCACTCATTCCTTGAAAAATGGCGCATGAGCTTCCCTGCAATGATGTAACATGTGAAATTGATATTCGGGGTGTCAATTGGCTCTATGAGGGCTCCCTTGCCTCCTCTCTGGGTGTCATACCTGTTTTAATAATTATCATTTCTTGTCTTCTTCACTCGCTTGGAGGTTATCTGGAATGCAGTTGATATAGCGTTTTCAACTGCTGATAAACCTGTGAGCCTCTGAATGTCCACTTCATGAACTAGATATTCTTTATCAAGCTAGAGCAATCACCAGTGCGTTTTGCTGATAAGTAGCTTTATGCACTATATTGCGGCCCCAATCATTCCGAAAAAAGGAATACTTCTCAAATTGAGCAATCTGGATCGTTGGATTCCTCTGAAATCAATTTTGAATTTGATGGGTATGCTCCCATCATCCTTCATTACGAGTTCAATGTAGACTTCACGCTTCAGGGATGAAAATTGGAAAGAGTCTGAGAGGTTGTTGTCAACCAGCATTGCTTTATCATACTTTCTGTAAATAGGTTCTATCTTCACAATTCTTTCATCAAATTTGAATTCTAGAACATATATCATAGTATTCATCATCTTGAAGTGATGTTGATAGACCCAAAATATAGGGGACATGGATCTGAGCTTGGAACAAAGGAAACTGGGAACATACTGCACACTTAGCGACTATAACATCCTCATCCCACATCTACCCAAGCAACTGACCAACCAAGGTAAATATGTGATGAGAGGCTACTATAATGGGATTCAACCTCCGAGGTGACCTTAAGGAAGTGGAATCGACGAAACACACCATAAAAATGTTCCACATTAGCAGCATAACTCCCAGGAGCCATCCCAACCACTCAAGTTACCATCCCTTGAGACTAACTCAATTTTTATACCATTAAACCCCCAAACTATCCCTTGATATGGACAAGTGTGCATTTGGGAGGCTCCAAATGCTCCCACAACATGGGTATGCATGATTCTCTCCTTAGACCCGTGCCTCCGAATCTAGGATTTGCGCCATTGTTTTAAGCTTAGAGCTGATGTCACTACCCAGAACTCAATGACACCTTCAGAAATGAATTTACACAACAGAAGAATGATACATTTGCAAA
>APFE031747813.1:0-12722 GCA_000404065.3 Pinus taeda
TGGTGAAATAATCATTGGCTACTAATATCCATTTGTGTTGGCCACTGGAATGTGGGTTGATCTCACCTATAAAGTCCAAGCCCCACTACTGAAAGGGACCATTGAAATGTAATGACTTCAAGGGCATAGATTTTAGCTGTTGTCTTCCTGCAAACCTCTGACAATTGTCACAAGTTTTCACAAAAGAAAACAGATCAAAGAATAGAGTAGGCCAATAATACCTAGCGCTCACAATTTTGTGAGCTATGGTCCTCCAATAATGATGCCCTCCACAGATGCTAGAATGGAACTGGTGTATTACTTCCACAACTTGTTCTTTATGTAGAAATCCCAAGAGGATTCCTGATGGGTATTTCCAATAAAGCAGATTTTTATTTATGCATAATTTAGCTGATCGGAGTTTAATGGCTCGGGCTTGACTTGAGCTAAGCCCTGAAGGGAATTCTAGCTTTTGCAAAAAATGAACTGTGATGTAATACCATTGAAAGGTGGCTAGATTTTCAACCAGAGATTGATTCTACTTTTGTTCTTCTGCTGCTCCCTCTATCTACTCATCATCTGAATTTAGACCCATGCAATTTATTTCTAACAAGCTACAATTTTATTCAGCCATAACTTTAGCCAAGCCCCGGCCTTTGACAAGCTTAGTGGGCTTCACCTCTATGTTAGACTCTATCAATTTTGCAATCCATTTAGCTCTCTTTCCATCAATATCTCGGTGATTTAAGACATCCTTTACTCAGCCCGAACATAGATATGCAACCACTTTGGAATGCAAAATACAAATTCTGAATGCATTTAAAGGTTTTTTTAGAGCATAAGCTTGTTTTTCAATAAATTCATACCTTAGTTTAGCATCCCTTAGAGTTTTGTTGAAAAACGCCATGGGGTGCTCCATGCCTTCATCATTTTTCTACAACAAAACTGCTGCAAGTGTATCATAAGAGGCAAAAGAGAAGATACAAAAATCCTTAGTGTAATTTGGTCTTATTAGAATGGGAGCTTCCATGATAGCTTGATTGATGGCTTCAAAAGAGCTTCCTGAAGCATCTGTCCATTTTATTTCTGATCCTTTCTTCAGCATGGAAGTGATGTGCTTTACTAACTCTGCAAATTTTGGAATGAACCTCCTTACAAAGTTAATCTTACCTAGGAAGGATTGAATGTACCTTTTTGACCTTGGGATGGACAATGTCTGAATTTCTTGAACTCTTGTTGGATCAATATTCACACCTTCAACGGAAACAATATGTCCCAAAAGCTTGCCTTCTTCTAGAGTAAATTGTGACTTCTTCGGGTTCACTGAAATTCCAAACTGTCTGCACTTTAGGAAGACCTTCTTCAGATGCTACAAATGGTCTTTGTGACTGCTAGAGATGACTCTTATTTCATCAAGATAAATAAGGACACACTTTTCCTTCTCTCTCAAAAAGGCTATGTCCATGGCCCTTTGAAAACTAGCCCCAACATTCATCAATCCGAAAGGCATATTGGAGTACATGAAAGTGCCCCAAGGAGTAGTGAAGTTGGTCCTTTCCTGATCTTCTAGATGTACAACAACCTGATTGTAACCTAAAAATCCGTCTAAGAAATACATTACTCTGGCCCCTGAAACTCTTTGCAGCAAGTGTTCCATCTTAGGCAGGGGGTAGTTATCATTTTTAGAGCACTTGTTCAGATTTCTGAAGTCAACACAAAGCCTGATCTCTCCATTTTTCTTTATTACTACCACAAGGTTAGATATCCACTTTGAATACCTTAAAGGAACTATGATTTTGGCATCCAACAACTTCTTGATCTCTTTCTCAATCAAAGGCAAGAAGAGAGGGCTGATAGGTCTTAATTTTTGCTTAAAAGGGGTGGTGTTCTTCTCCACTCGAATCTTATGTTGAATGATCTTTGCGTCATAATCTTTAAGATCACAGTATTCCCAGGCAAGAATATCAGCGAATTTCTTTATTAGGGTGCAATCCTCATAATTCTAGGTAGAACACAAATGAGTGGATAGATTTATGAATTTCGGACAGGGTGGGATCCCTATATTATGTTTACGAACAACAGTCTCATTTTCTGTCTTGGCAAGCTTATAAGGAACATCGTTATGATTGAACAACTTCTTTAGAGGCACCAATCCTTTTGGAATATGATTAATAGGTAATTGGACAATGCCTCCTCGGTCAATCTCATCCTTTAGCTTGGACTGGCTGCATTTTTCCATGGTTTCATTTTCTTGGTCGATGTGCGTTTCAGAAAATTTCTCAACGACTTGTAAAAACCTATTAGTTTCCTCACCGTTTTAAAAAAATCTCCAGTATTTGACATTGTCAAGTAGAGACTGTCTATATCTTACCTAAACTTCATACGCCAAATTAGGAGGCAAAGGAGAAATAAACGTGCTAGCAGACGTAGCAAGGGAGTCGGCAAGCTCACTCTTCATTCTCGGAATATAAGAAATGTTGAAATCATTAAAACAGCTCTTAAGCCTCCATAGCTCATCTATGTATGCTTTCATTCTTGGATGCTTTTCTTGGAATACTTTATTGACTTGCTGAATGATGAGGTTTGCATCTCCAAACACTTTCATGCCTTTGATACCCATTTCTTTAGCAGCGCTTAAGCCCAGAACCAAAGCTTCATACTCTGCTATGTTATTTGTGACCTTAAATGTTAATTTGAAAGATAAATGAATGTATTCTTGTGTGAGGGACACAAGGACTACACCTTCCCATGCAGCTTCGTTAGAGCAAGCCCCATCAAAGAACATGTCCCAAATCTGTGGGCCTTCTTCCTCAACGATATGGCAAACTGGTTTTATAAGCTGTGTGGAGACCAACTGGGATTATTCAATATGAAGAATACATAATCCAAAATCAGTGTCAACAACATAGATGGGATGATTAGTGGGATTCTTCTCATCATTGATGATATAAGCCAACTGAGCTTCTGTGTTTAATCTCTTTCTCTCACCTCCAAAGACTGGGACAGTAGCATAGGATAGATCATTTTGTAATGATCCACCTAATCTCTTTATCCAACCTCTGGAAAGTACCATGCCAAACTTGGGGGGTACATTTGCTACCACAATATCCATCATCATGCTATTCATGGGAAACTAAGACAAGGATGGCTAGGTCCTTGATTAATCCTAGGCATTTCACTTTTCTAGAGTCAAAAGAAAATAGGTCATGATAAGGTTTGGTGATATCAAGACCCAACTCATCCACGACAGCCTTGGGCATTAGATTATGGCTGGCTCCAGTGTCCAAAAGGCAGTTGTGAAGGATTTTTTGATGAATAGTTAGAGAGACATAGAATGATGGGGAGCTGTCTTCACAATTTTCAATCATTGGGCTGAGAATAATAGTTGGCTTGTCATCTTGTAGATTTACATATTCACTGGAGGCTTGGATGGCTTTAGGCTTAAGGGCCTCGAGGATGGATATTTTCAAGGACTCATTCTTCACTAGTTCAATCAAAGGCATAGGTATTCTTAGCTTCTGAATTTCTGATTGAAAACTGAAAGGAGAAGGAGACTCGTCAAGGCCTCTTACCTCATGAGATGGAGCTTTGAGGATGATGGGATCAACTGCTGGTTGCTTTTGCTTATTAGCTTGTTGTACTGCAGGGACAACAACTCTTTGAATAGGAGGTTCCTTCGCATTATTCATCTTTGACCTCATATTATATCTTTGTTGATCTTCAATTTATATAATAGCTTCACCACCCCATTCTTGGCTAATCTGGTCATTGAACAATGAATTTTCATAAGCAGATGAGGTCAAAAAGGAAGCATTTCCTTTGTCTTCAAACTGCTCTTCTTCCATGACTGCATTTTGAAAAGGGGCCTTCACCGTTCGGTCTTCATTGGCATCTTTACTTCTTTGCAAAATTTGTAACTGCTAATTAGTCATTCTATATGGATTTCAATTTGGATTTCTAGGAGCAAAGGTTTTAGGAACTCTCCCTTTCCCGGGGTGCTACTCAACCTTTAATTTGGAGATTTTAGAGGCTAATGACTCTATCATTTTGGTCATTTTATCTCTCTTAGGATCAGAGGATGATGAAGGCTCTCCCATCTATCTTCTTCTATCAACATTTCTGTTGAGCTTCTCTGCAGCCATGAAGTTTGATTCCACTTCCAAGGATGCATCCTACATGTTAGCTAAAGTAGCACATTGCCTCTCCTTCAATAGTAGGCAGAAGTCAGAAGCGAAAGCACTGGAATAAGTGAGTTTAGTAGAGGTAGTAGTGGGTTTTACTTCACCTGGTATCTTGCTATACATACGGCTAAACCTCTTATTAAAATCATACAACAACTCACCATTTTCTCTCTTTAAGTTGCCAAGCTCAGTGTGGTAGTAGAGGAGATCCTTCTTTTCCCCCCAATTCTTTAGAAATGCATCATCTAAAGCCTTAATATTTGCTATAGATCTTGGGATTAGTTCTCTGAACCATTTTCTAGCCTCTCCATCTAGGCTTTCGACAAATACTCTCATCCATACATCATCTTCACTAATGTCCAGGTTATCGGCATAGTTATAGAATGACTCAAGATGTTCTTCAATAGTAACACCTTCATTCCAAGTGAACTTAGGCCTACATTTATGATATTCTCGAAGAGGCATGGCATCTAAAGGAGTGGGCAATATTAGAGGCCCATACCTAGCAGCTATGATTTTTTCCATTTTGGTATGTGCTTGTAGACCTGCCATGGCTATGGTGGCTAAAAGAGTAGTGGCAGTCTGAATCATGGAGGGTTGAGGAGTGACTGATAAGACTAAAGGAGTACGATGGATAGGAGGTGAGGTTTCCTTTGGGCTTACAACAAAAGGAGAACCTAAAGAATAAGTAGCCTTATGAATCTCTAATAGTTTTTCTTCACTGCTAGTATTAGATGCTATACTCTCAACATGTATTTGTTCTATTACAAGACTTTCTTGACGAGATATAGGAGCTTTTTTAGTTTACCTGAACATGATGGTCCTTTCTAAAATACCTTTCTCTCTTTGATGATCTTTTTAGGTTCAAGTACTCGGTCAACTTGTTATTTCAGAAGATTTCTTAGAGTATGCCTCACAAACTGAGCCAGAACTATGAAGTAGAGTTGCCAAGATGTTTAGCCTCTAGTAGAGTTGATAGATAGATTATCACAACCAAAAAAGTGCTCAGAATTTGCATATCATCAAATATGGATCTATGTCATTTCCCACGGAAGATGATCTTTAGTTTCCTCTCCCTCGCAACAACAACAATTATGTTCTCTCTCCACGAAACTCTCCTAGGTTGCAGCTCAGAGATGCCTGGTAACATATAATCTTCAATATTATTCTGAGAACTATTGGAATGGATGATGGTTTGGATCAAGTCAGATAACCATTTCAGCTCTATTTTCACTCAAGACATGCATGAACACCATGAATAATACAAGGCTTTGGACTACTAATGCTCAATAGTTTATAGATTTAATGGATAGATGGAGAATACTGACTGTACCACCAGATTGCATACATAAACACATATGAATGGCCAGCTACAAGAAGTAAATGAAACTTGAAAGTCTAATTTATCAATGTAGAGATAAGATGACAGTTATCTCACATTAGATAGAGGAGAAAACATAAATAACCTATTCAAGTGCAAACATAGAACAACAAAGAAAATGGACATTGAACATATAATACAAAAAGAAGCTTATATTGCTAGAATGAAGATGAGAATCTTGAAGGAACAAAGTAGCAACAATCTCCAGAAGTTGAACCCCTACTACATTTAGTTTTCACCCTTTTATAGGCCTTTTACCATGTTCTTGAGCTCTCAAAGGCTCAAAGCCTTAATCTGTTCTCTCTATCCCTTAATTGTTTGATTCACTAAATAGGCAACCATGCCTTGGAGGTTTTCTCCTTCTAATAGAGGAATAACCACCTTCAGGTAGTTTGATGCACTGTCTAGGAGCTCTCTCATGCTAGGCATGCTCCATGATCACTTGTTGGTTTTGGATAAGGTGCATTGTTGATGCCTTATGACAGATTATGTTTCCAGCTGTGTTGCACTGTAGATGCGCATGAAATTTATGTTTCGGGCTAGCTGCGATGTCTGCTCCATGATCTCTGTTGTTGTGGTTGTGTTGGGCAGGCTGTGTTGTGTTGTACCCTTTCAAATGTTAGCAATGCATGATTTCTATAAATACAGAACAATATTGTCGTATTGTTTCTATTTTAAACATAAAACAAAGCAATATGGAGAAATCCCACCCCTCTCTGTCCTTTTCAAACTTCAAAAGTCCTCAAAATTGGGATATATATATCGATCGATTCCACCTTTGGGGTGATATCACATCTCCATCGTTGATCTGGGAGTTCTAGATCCAACAGTGATGATCCATTTCGAGCGGCTCTTTTGTACTGGAGTTAATAGCCCTATGAGGGTGGTTTTCTCTCTCCTCATCCTCGACATGTGGCGTATTGTATGGCATGGGGCGGGGCTTGGCCTAAACCACTTATCGCCTTTGGCTTTCCCGAAATCCTATGAGTTTTGTGATTTTCCCTTTATATTGAAAATATCTAAAATACATTAAAATGGCTTTCCGTAGATCTCAAATTTTATATACTTCACTTCTAGGACCCTTTCGGGTCAGGGCTTCATCGCTATCGGGACTACCCTATGTTCCTTTGTATTTTGTTATATAACAAAATACATTGAAAATTTATTAAAATCGTCCTACCGGCAGACCTGAAAGATTATCAAATATAGTATATATAACCCTCGAGTCCATTTATCGTATCGCCCATATACTTGTCATAGGCCTCACCCCTTGGTGCTATTCCATTGCGATATAGCGATGCAATCCGATCACAATCGCTTATCGCTCATGCCCAGGGCCGTTTCTTAAATTTTCGATACCTCGCTGATGCGACCTGCCGATCCGATCATCGGAGATCACTGATCAGCGGTGTCCTACGGCCCTTCTTTAAGTTGTCCTCTCTGCAGCGCCAATTGTGATTAGCCACTTAGATCTGGGTCGTTGATCGGTCAGATCTAACAACTGCTATTCTTTCAATGTTTAAACTTGCGATTTTGGTTTTTTCATGGTTTTTCAAGTGTTTTTTCCTCCCGATAGTGTATTTCGACCCTTCCAAGGGCTCTCCTCTTGCGCTGATTTTGACCTTTGGATGATTTTGAGCAAATGGTGAATATTTCAAGAGCATTTTTAGATCCCTTGGGATAATTTTAAGCAAATTTGGAAACTTTAAGAGCATATATGGATCCAATTTTGGGCCTTTTGCCAGCGAGGCTAATAGGTCACAAAAAAGATAAATGAGACTTCAATATAAAGTGGGGTTTTAATTCTAATTTAAGAGATGGAATCAGAGTTTGGATGGGGAAGATATCGCTCATTTAAAAATCAGTTGTGTTGCAGAATTTTTTTCTCACGAAAACTCCCGATTTTTGTAGGTTTTGAGGGGAATTTCGAGAAACTATTTTCATATCTGATATCATATTGAAAAATTATGAAAAAAAAAAAAATATCGGTCGAGTCAGATTCCACATGAGGGAGATATCGTTGATTTAAAATCAGCTCATTTTTTAGAATTTTTTGTGATGAGGGGAAAGTTGCAATGCGAATCTGAAATTCCTGAGTGCCTAGATGGGAATTTCTATCGCATTGAAATATGCAAAATGGTCGTTCCAATTCCAAAAATAGGTTATAAGAAGGATTCTAAGAAATATTGATCTAGTTGTGTCAATTTAAAAATTTTGCCAAAGTAAGTGATTTTTTTGTCAAAACTGCCTTCATCACTTCTAGCAAGAAATTTTTTGTAGGGAAATATAATGGTCCTAATATTGAAAAAGTCATAGAAAGACAAAATTCATTATGGCCAAAACGTTGGAAATCTTTATGGAATCTTTTGGAAGACAAGGCTGCCATATGGTGGGGCTCACTTGAGAGTAAGAAGTTGTTAAGCATTCCTCATGAAGAATTAAAAAAATTCCTTTTACACAAATGGTCTCATGCTAGAAAACAAGATAATGAGAAGCATGTGTGGTTATTTTCTACAAGTATCTCCTTATTACAGGATCGATGACCATCAAAAAAATGTGGTGAGTCTCTTCACATCTCTCAAGATACAGTAGTCACTCCTCTTCAGGTGAGGTATTCAGAAGAAGTTCAATAGCTAGCTTTAGCAAAGGGATTTCACAATTGATTGGAATAGTTTCCTCTAAACCATACACTCGTTGGAATGGAGTGAATCCAGTGGTCATCTTAGTAGAAGTTATGTAAGCAAAAAGAGCTGAGAATAACATTAAATTCCAATTGTTTAGGTGCTTCCCAATAGTACGTTGAAGCATAACAATCAAAACTTTATTGATTGCTTCAACATGAAAATAGGCTTATGGATAATAAGAAGTTGATATATCATGTCGAAGGCCGAACTGAGCAGTCAACTCTGCCGTCATGTGATGATGAAAATGTGATCCATGGTATGTCACGATAGCTTGAGGGACACCAAAACGTGCTATGATGTGGTTAAAAAGGAATTGTGTAGCAGTAATACCGTCAACATTGTATGTAGGCATCGCCTCGACCCATTTAGTAAAATAGTCGATGACGGCAATGATATAACCATGCCCCCCAGGTGAGTGAGGGTTACATGTCATGAAATCAATGCCCCATTTGGAAAATGGGGCAACAGTAATTATTGGGTGTAGGGGTGTAGGTGGGGTGCACTACTTGCAGTTGAAAATCTAGCATTCATGCCATTTTTGGATACCTAGAATGAAGTCTTTGAAAATAGAAGGTTAGAAATAACCTATGTGTAGGATTTTGTAAGGAGTGGCATATCCAGACATATGACCACCACACGCACGAGAGTTCTAATCATTTAAGACCCACTGAGCCTCTTTAAGGGTGAGACATCTACGAAGAACAGAGTCCACACCAACTTGATACAATGTATCACCAGGGATCGAATAGGGTTAGGGCTGATGTCGAATGCGACGTCGGTCAGATTGGGACAACGCAAATCAGAAAGTCTAGGTTTGGAGATAAACAATAATGTCACCATACCATGGGTCAAGAGTGCTGGTTAGAAACAAAGTTTCATCCGGTATATGCCCATTAAAATCAGTTGGAGTGCTTGCAGATGGAAGAGCACATATCAACTAAGAAAAGACTAGTGATTTGTCTGATTTGGCAGTAGTAAATTCCAAATCAAACTCATGTAGGATAATGATCCATTTGGAATATTCCCCCCCCCAATAACTGAAGAGTTAGTATATATGTCATGGGGTTACAATAAGAAATCACAGTGCTTTTCCGTAACAGAATATAATGTCGAAATCTTTGGACGACATGCACTGTCACCAAGGTAAGATTCTCGACATGAACATATCAAGACTCAGTATCAAGAAGATTCTAGATCAGATAATAAACCACATGCTCGTCATCGTCATTGTCATCCTGAACTAACACCATACAAATAGTGGTATCAGTTGCAGCCAAATACAAGAAGTAATCGCAATGATATTTGGGGGGATGTAGTAAAGGAGCACTAATAAACACATTCTATAAAGCATCGAAGGATTCCTGGGAAAATTCATCCCAAATAAAAGGAATCCCCTTCTTAAGTAAGCGAGTAAAACCCTTGGCAAGTTCAATGTAATTAAGGACAAATCAATGGAGAAAATTATATTTTCCCTGTAGGCTCTACAATTGTATTAATAATGTGGGGGGGGGGAGGCTAAATTGATTATGGCCTCATCTTTCATTGGATCAATCCTCATACCTTTGGAAGACACCAAAAAACCTAAGAGCGAGCCAAACTCGACGCAAAACACACACTTGTGTGGATTGAGACGGATATTGTAAGGCTAACATCATAAAAAGATAGCTCTTAAGTGATCAAAATGGTCATGACATTTATCCGAATGAGCTAGTAAGTTGTCCAGGTATGGATAAACAATGTGTCGAATGTCATGAAATGCATAAGACATTGCTCGTTGGAAGGTAGCACCAACATTCTTCAAACCGAAAGGAATATTTGTGTAAGCGAAAGTACCCAAGGGATAGATAAAGCTAATTTTATGCTGATCGGTAGCTAGAATATTAGTCTGGTTATAGCCAAAAAAATCATCCATCAACGAAAAAATCTTAGTCCCAGTGCATTCATCAATGGTTTGGTCGTTAAAGGGAGTAGGATAATTGTCCTTAGGACATGCGAGGTTGATATTGCAGTAATCAACACAAACACGTATGATGCCTTGCTTTTTGGCAACAAGGACGATATTGGATACCCAATTCATCAATGGAATAGGATAAATGAAACCCACTTTCAAAAGTTTCTATACTTCTGATTCAATAGCAGCAACCTTTCGAGGGTGCACAAGGCAAAGCCATTGTCGAATAGCCTTAGCACCAGGATTAGTTAGAATCTCATGCACCACAATGGTTGGATCGATATAGGGCATTTCCTCATATGACCAAGAGAAAATGTCTCGGAATTCTTTAGAAACATGAGTATAAATCCTGATCTCATCTATAGAACAGGAAACCCCAATATTAATGTTCTCGACAATTTCTACTTTAACGAAAATGTCAAGAGGCATTGTAGCAGTGATGTTTCCCATATTACCATCCAACAAGACTTCATGCACCAGGGCAGGTGTCTAATGTGGAGGTGTAGGAGAATGAGAAATAGAGGCTTCAAGACAGGAAGACATCTCATCGAGACTAGGAAGAAAAGAAGAATGATGATGTAAATTGTTCCATGGAATTTCATCCAAAGACATGAGCTCAATGATACTCTCATCGGTAGGGAATGTCTCATTCAAAGGATTCAGAGAATCCTAAGAACCCATCCAGGGAGATGGCACATAAGTGTCCAGGTTCATACTGAATACAATATGACTTTCTGATGTGGTCATCGAAGCTAAGACAATTTCTTGATAATTTATCTCCAATGGACTTAAAGGCATAGGATCGCCAAATGAATTAATTTGATCTTCAGTAGGGATAATCCAAGGATCCATAGAGCTTGATATCATATTTACCGAATGAACATTCAGAGGTGGGAAAGAAAAGGTGCCCATTAAAGCAGATTCTTTGAAGAGATGTGCCCCCACACTCTCATAAGGAATCTCAGTATTTACCATGTAAGGAACATTGTAGTTCGATGAACCAGAAGAAAATAAGGATGCTTGATAAACCGTGACAATTTTTCCTTCATGAGGAAAACAAAGTATGCGGAACCAAGAAGAATGTTGTAGTTGAGATTGGCATCTACAACTTGTACTTCTAATTCAGTAGTATTTCCTTCTAATGTAATGAACAAGTTCATGAGAATTCCATATGGACATGAACCTCCACCATCAAAGGCTTTTAAGGTATTAGGAGACTGGTTAAGACAGGGAGAGCCAATGGCTTTCCAACACGAAACTAAGATGATGTGGGCTGAGGTGCCTTCATCAATAACCGTTCGATAAATCATATTTCCTTTGATAAGGAACTGTATTAGAAATGCAATCTAGTGATGAAGAAGAGGGACATGATTCTCTACATCGAAAGTAATCAGAATCAAATCAGAAGGATCGATAACACCTATAACAGAAAACAATGACATCCGTTGCATTGGACAGGATTGGAGAACTGCGAAGGGAGCCATCGGCGAAGGTGCTTGAACTAAATCCTCAATAATATTGTAATGTTGCATAGTGTTATGCTCTTAACCTGCAAATGATACCCAAATACAGAATGCGAAGAAAAGAGACTGAGAACACAAAATATGCGAAGAAAAGATACCGAGAACACAGAATGGAAATGATTTTATTATTCAGAGAGTAATGTTCACTTGCCTCTTCGAGGGGGAAACCTCCAATAGAGCAGAGCTCGATTATAAAAATAAGACACGATGCTCCTCGCAGGGAGTTTCTATCCTTTATATATGACTCCTAAGTGTAATACCACGGGCCAATACCGCGTATTACTAACACCATCTATCTAATACTACAACCCATTTGCAACTAACTGTGGTTCCTTTATTAATTGTGGATTAACCACTTACAATTATTAATATGGGCTTTATTGACTCTTGACTATGACGTGGCCCCATTACATAGATAATGGGGTTAGGGTGGGACCCTAACATGCCCACCCACTTAAGACTAGCCTTGTCCTCAATGCTGAAGCTGCGGAAACTGCTGCAGAATAGTGGCTGGCTCCCAAGTTGCATCTTCTGGAGAGGTGTCTTTCCATTTGACTAGGACTTCCTTAATGATGTGGCCGTGCAGTTGCTTGACTCGTGTGTCGAGGACTTGTTCTAGTTGAAGCCAGATGGATCCTTCTTCGTCCAATTCCAGTAGACTAGTCTGAATTCTGCAATTGTTCCCAATCACTTTCTTGAGACATGAGACATGAAAAACTGGATGGATTTTTGCAGTAGGTGGCAAAGCCAACTTGTAGGCCACTTCTCCAATGCGTTGAAGTACTTGATATGGTCCGTATAATTTGGGAGAGAGTTTCTGACATCCCTTGTCTTTGAGTGATGTTTTCTTATATGGTTGGAGCCGTAAAAAAACATGATCCCCTTCTTGAAATTGGCGCTCTAAGAGATGCTGGTCTACCTGTTGCTTCATGCGGTTCTGAGCTTCATGAAGATTCTCTCGAAGATGGGCGAGCATAGTTGCGCGGTGTTGTAGGAGTTGATCCACTGCTTGGACTTTTGAGC